>JAQFZE010004938.1:0-10726 GCA_034695245.1 Dicyrtomina saundersi | reverse complement strand
AAAAGAAAAATGGCTGGTCGTCAGAGCTCAGAGTGGACACGTCCTTTCGCTACGGTGGTTTTGGTCGTCTGAGAGCAGTGCCAAAAGGGACTGAATGCTACTGCTCTCTTTTCTTTGTTTGAGCCGATGCTGAGGCATCGGCTCCTTCTTCTATTTCAATCTCTCAGCCCTACAAAAAGCAGGGGTTTGAGAGCAACTTAAAGAAACAGTTGTTGAGTACTCTGGGTTTGAGAGCAACCTCACACCCGAGTGCTCTGACGTCATGGAAAATTTCTGCCTGAATACAGAAGAGGGGTTTCACGATTGGACAGTAATAAATAAAACCAAAAACTTATTGCAGATTCAGAACATGCCACAGATTAGGTAACTTGTAAATTCAAACCCTAATGTTTTCAAATATTTTACGTATATTAATGTATTTTAAATTTAACTAACACAAAAAGCCATTAAGTATTAACTCAATGACTTTGGAGTAAACCGAAAAATGAACTTCAAATTTGTATTGATGACGTAAACAATCAGATTAATCATAATTCCTAGCTGCTGTTTTGTCGAACAAATCTTCCTAAAAAAAAAGTAAATTAATTTTAAAAATATATTAATTCAATATTTGTCAAAAACATATTATAGGCAGAAGTTATTACATATAAAATATACTGGCACCTTATTGTATTATTAAAATGAAATTAACAGTAGCCGTTCGTGATAATACGTATAACTAACTCTAGTTTGAAGCACTAAAAAATAAATTCACTAGATTGATTAGGTAATTTGCATTGTTAATATTTAATAATAATATAAACTTGCAAACTCCAATCAAATAAAAAAATCAAAAGTCAAAAAATCTGCAAGATAAAAATCCTATTTTTTCTAGTAAAACCTGCTATTAGGTAATATTTGATATATATTACCAGTCAACCAGGCAAGAGATGTCATAGCAGAAAGTGACCCATGGGCTAAATACAGGTCAATAATGCCAAAGGTCAAAATATTTAAAATGTAGCTACGGCGTTGAAACTCATTGGTAATATGTATTTCATATAGAAGGTCAAAAAGGCAAAAAATGTCATCGCAAAAAGTTAAAAATTAGGCATATACAAGTCACTTAGGCCAGAGGTCAAAATATTCGACTTAGAGCTACGTCAATGAAACTGATAAATAATATGTCAGTCATAGTTACGGTCCAGCAGGCAAAAGATGTCACACCAAAAAATGACCCTTTTACTACATAAAGGTCAATAATGCCAGAGGTCAAAATATTCGACTTGTAGCTACAACGTTAGAACTCATCAGTTATATGTGATATATATTACCATTCAACCAAGCAAGAGATGTCATCGCAAAAAGTTACTCATGAACCAAATACAGGTCAATGATGCCAAAGGTCAAAATATTTGAAATATACCTACGGCGTTGAAACTCATATGTAATATGTAATTCATATAGAAGGTCAAAAAGGCAAAAAATGACATGGCAAAAAGTAACAAATTAGGCAGATACAGGTCAATTAGGCCAGAGGTCAAAATATTCGACTTAGAGCTACGTCAATAAAACTAATAAATAATATGTCAGTCATAGTTACGGTCCAGCAGGCAAAAGATGTCACACAAAAAAATGACCCTTTTACTATATAGAGATCAATAATGCCAGAGGTCAAAATATTCGACTTGTAGCTACGACGTTGAAACTCATCAGTAATATGTGATATATATTATCAGTCAACCAAGCAAAAGATGTCATAGCAAAAAGTGACCCATGGGCCAAATACAGGTCAATGATGCCAAAGGTCAAAATATTTAAAATGTAGCTACGGCAATAAAACTCATAGATAATATGTATTTCATATAAGAGGTCAAAAAGGCAAAAAATGTCATAGCAAAAAGTAACAAATTAGGCAGATACAGGTCAATTAGGCCAGAGGTCAAAATATTCGACTTAGAGCTACGTCAATGAAACTGATAAATAATATGTCAGTCATAGTAACGGTGCAGCAGGCAAAAGATGACACACTAAAAATTACCCTTTTACTATATAGAGGTCAATAATGCCAGAGGTCAAAATATTCGACTTGTAGCTACGACGTTAAAACTCATCAGTGATATGTGATATATATTACCAGTCAACCAAGCAAGAGATTTCATAGCAAAAAGTGACCCATGGGCCAAATACAGGTCAATAATGACTAAGGTCAAAATATTTGAAATGCAGCTACGGCGTTGAAACTCATAAGTAATAAGTAATTTATATAGAAGGTTACAATAGCAAAAAATGTAATAGCAAAAATTAACACATTAGGCATACACAAATTAATTGAGCCAGAGGTCAAAATATTTGACTTGAAGCTGCGTGGATGAAACTGATAAATAATATGTCAGTTATATCAACGGTCTAGCAGGCAAAAGATGCCACACCAAAAAATGACTCTTTTACTATATAATGGTCAATAATGCTAGAGTTCAAAATATTCAACTTGTAGCTACGACGTTTGAACTAATACGTAATATCAGATTTATATAGAAGATGGAGCAGGCAAAAGTTGTAATAGCCAAAAGTAGCACATTGGACGTATAAAAGTCAATTATCCCAAAAGTTATAATTTTGGACTTGTATCTATGAAGTTAAAACTAATACGCAATATGAGATTTACATAAAAGGTCAAGCAGCTAAAAGATGTCTTAGCCAAAAGGTACTTATTAGACATATAAAGGTCCATAATGCCGAGGGTCAAAATATTGGACTGGTAGCTACGACGGTAAAACTAATAGGTAATATGAGATTTACATGGAGGACCAAGACGGCAAAAGTTGTCATAGCCAAAAGTAACTCATTGTACATATAAGAGTCAATAATGCCAGAGGTCAAATTATTCGACTTGTAGCTACGACTTAAAAACTAATAAGTAATCTGTGATATATACAAAGGGTAAACAGTGCAAAAGATGTCATAGCAAGAAAAGACCCATTCGCCAAATAAAGGTCAATAATGCTAAAGGAAATAATTTCTATTATAGTTTCGAATTTGAAACTGATAGGTTATATGTAGTTTATATAGATAGTCAACTAGGCAATGCTTGACGTGTCATATCTATGATTGACGTACTGGTAATACATATCACTAAAGTTAAGTAGTGTCAAACACATACACTTGGCCTATGTAACGATGTATATTTTGAAAAGAATTTATTATAAATATGTTTTATGTTTTTTCACCTTTATTTTTTTCTGTGTAGATGATGGAGTCGAACCAGGTTAAGTGGTCAAAAGCTGACAAGGCCCGACACAACATTTGAGTAAAACGACCGTTAAACGTTATGAAAAACGATGAAATGCCGAAAGATAATTTCCCTATGTTTCGTAGAGATTGTAACGCTGGAACTTGCAAGGAACAAGGTTGCGCTGATTTGACTTTAGCTCAGAGAAGAAAAATTTATCAGTATTTTTCACCGCACTAGAGATGAAAAGTTTCTTGTTGAGTTTATTGATGACTAAACAGTTCAATTCTAAACATTGAAAATATGAACTTCCCTACAATGAATACAAGTATACCGTGTGCAGAGACACATTTGTTCAGACATTGGATATTTCACCTTAAGCAGCTGGAAGAATTCAGAAAAGGTTAAATGACTGTCAGTTATATGCAAACATTGTTTAAATAAAGAAAATTTAATTTTTTTAAAATAATTGATGCACATAAAACTATTTTTAAAAACTTGTTATATGAACTAAAATTTGTTAACTTTTTTATTTTTCAATTACGCAGGGTATTCAGTGGGGAACTGTTTCCAAGGTATCTAAGGAGCAGGCATTTAAATCAACCGCATACAATATCCGAGGATATTAAAGAAGCCGCCATTGTTCACATGTTATCGTACGAAAAAGTAAACAATCATTATTCAAAACATCAACAGCCAGACACTATATATTTAAAATCACCGCTCACCATTGAAGAGATGTATAGCGAATTTTTTAATGGGTATGAAGCCCAAGACATTACATTGCTAATGTCTACAACATTCTATCGCCAGTTATTTCATTCGCAAAAGTTAAAAATCGGCGTTCCATCATCAGATACGTGTGGCAAATGTGATGAATATCAAAATATAATTGATCACAATCCGAATCCGGCTAAAGTTAGAAAGGCTAAGCGGAAAAAGATAAAACATCTTAAAGAAGTTGAACAGACGTTGCGAGAACTAAAGAAAGATCGTGCTAGAGCTCAACTAGACCCTACAAAGATGGGTTATTTAATGGTAGACGCAGAGAAAACGCTGTACTGGCCTCAGCGTTCTTGCAAGACAGCCTACTTTGGCTCAAAATTTGCAACTCGTAACCTATGCATAAATGACGAAGCCACAAACAGTCCTACAATGTATTTGTGGAACCAGACTATTGCCAATATCGGAGCTAATGACATTGCATCGTGTATATTTAAACATGTTTGGGATAATTTTGTCCCATTGCAGCGAGGAGAGACCCAGGAACTAGTAGTTTGGTCTGATCGCTGCGTGGGACAAAATAATAACTACCACATGATTTGTCTTTTTGCTCAAATACGGCACTTAGGGCACTTTACAACGATTAGACAAAAGTTTTTAGTAAGCGGTGATTCATACAACAGTTGTGACAGTAATTTTGGACTCATTGAAAATCAATTGAAAACAAACAAAGTATATTATCCCTTCCAATTTAAGGACGTTCTAAAATCAGCTCGAAAGGAGCAGCCTTTTAAAATTGTAGTTATGGACCAAGACAGTTTTTTCAAGCTGGATTTGCTCATGCAGTATTTAAAAAGGCCGAGCACATTAAAAGTTAGGTCGGTCATGTCTGTTAAAATAGGTAGTGACAATGTTAACGAGATTCTAACTAAAACAAGTCATGGTTTAAATGCCGAAATTTCCACGCACGTTATAAAGTTCAACCGAAAACTTGTTGATGTTGCGCGCATGCCCTTAATTGTAGACTCTCCAGGATACGCAGGTCTTTTAAAAATTCAAGGTGGTTTGCGCGAAGATTTGAAAACTCTACTACGATTTGTGCCACCATATGCGCAATCTTAGTTTAAAGAACAATTAAAAATCGGACATGTGGAAAGCGACGAAGAAGTTGATGATATTGATTCCGATGACAGCGGTGATAGTGATTCCAATGACAGCGGTGATAGTGATGATGATATGTGAATAGTCAGACATTAAATTGCACCCAATTTAGTTTGTATTAGTATTAGTATTTGTATTTGGTTTAAATGTAGCACAGTTGCTATGACAGAGCATGATAACTTCAGCAGTAACAATTTCTTGTGTATTTTTAGTTAAGAATGTATTCAAAATATTATAGTGATTATTTTTGTAGATATAAATCCATCTTCACCTTGTGATTTGAAAACAAGATTCCCTTGTTTGCAAACCTTTGAAAAATTGTTTCTAGCATGTTAATTTTAGAATCTGCATTGTGTATACTGAAGATGCTTGCTAAATTCTATTGATTGAACCCTGTAGGTTGTGTGGCATTCTGGTACCTTAAATAAATGTAGTTTTTCAGCTATTAAACCATGAAATTAGAAAACTATTACTCCTAATCAATTGCCATCATTATTAGTCTATCTTAATGGAGTTTTTAACCGTATCTCTATTGCCACAAATATCGTAATTTCTGAAATTTAGATATTTTTATATACATTAGCTATATATCATTATTCATTATTCAAATAATTTTGTTTTTACAAAAAAAAACTAAAGCGAGAACCTTGCTTCGTTCAACTATATTTCTATATCAACTGTTTTAAATAGACTGCGTTATGTGTGGTTTGGTTACAGAGAACCCATAAAATTCTAAAAACTTTAAAATATCACACAGTAATATTTACCGTCGTGTAACTTGATTGTCTTTTGCGTTGTTTGGTCACAACGGCCCGCCAAAGTTTAAAACAATTCAAAATTTTAAACTTTGCCGCCCTATAACTTCTACAGTTCTTATCTGATTTTCATGAAATTTGTTTTTGTTATCCTTAGTCTGTAATCTAAAAGAATTTTTCATTTTTCCATTAAAAAAATTACAAAAAACGTATATTTTTGATACCCAATTTTCAAAATTTTTTGTTCAAAAAAATAAAACTTTGAGCTTTTCAAAATCTTGAAATTTCTTTTAAGAATACAGACTGAGGATTTTAAATAATCAAATTTCATTAAAATCGGATGAGAACTGTAAAAGTTAAAGGGCGGCAAAGTTTTAAAATTTGAATTTTTTAAATTTTTGGCGGGCTTCTTTGACCAAACAACGCAAAATGCACTCGAGTTACTTTGAATCTGTGCTATTCAAAAGTAACCCGATTTTATGAAATGGGTCTCTGTGAAATATGGGTGTTGCATGTAGCGTCATTCCCGTGTTAGTAAGTATTACCAAATTTCACTTCATTAAGTGATTTGCAATAACAAGTTTAACCAATCTATTATAAATAGCAATAGAACAATGCAGACCAACACGGTGCAATGAAACATAAATGTTGATGCACAAACGTATTGATAAGTCGTGTCGTAGTATTGTTATTTAAACACAAAAAGACAAAAATACAAAAGGAAAAGAAACCTCAAGCGGTATCCAAAGCATTGAATCAATATTCTAGAGCCGCATAAAACAAGTTACTACTTGAAGATTAAAAGAATTTGTAGCGGGTTAATTTCTAAATAATTATTGTTGCCTATGAGGCATGAGGTACACAAAACTTTATCTAAACTCTTGGTTTTAAAGCTTACAAGGGAACCTGCATCACTTAAAACTACGGAATGAAGCGAAACTACCCAGAAAGTATACTACTTATCTGAGGGACCTCCGCTTGTATAGTCGTTCGACTGCAAAGGTCGTTGTTCTGCCAGAATCGCGCGCGCAATTTCAACATATTATTTTTTCGAATTGTACCGCGCTCTACCTGCCACAATTCATGTCCAATTTTTATAAAATTTAAAATACAACATGTTTATACGCTTATCGATAAAGTGATTTCCATATTTTTAAAAATTCGAAAAATATTTTCCAAATTTTTAAAATAATGATTATTTCTGTGTATCAGAGTTTTAACTAACTTTTTTGATTAATTTTTTAAAAAATCCTGAAATTAATTTTTAGATAAGCTTGGAAAATGTTGTATTTGAAAATTTATAAAAATTGGACAAAAATTGTTGGAGCTAGAGCGCAGTGAAATTCGAAAAAATTGATATATGTGCGATTCTGGCCGAACGATGAATTTTGTAGCCAAACGACTATTCGAGCGGAGTGTTTGACAATAAAGCTATTACATTACATAACATTAAATTTATTTTGTATTTGAAGCATTGACATACAAATCATTTAGATTAAACCATGAATTTACAGAAGTAATACATTGTTGCATTGTGTCAATTATAATAACTAAAGTAGGAACAGTACAATAAAATACCATATTGTCAGCGTAGATAATGTACTGCACACTCCCTGCAATTGCTTCTCTGACTTTGTCTATATATATTATGAACAAAAGAAAACCAAATACCTCGCCCTGCAGAACTGAAACTGTTTATTCAAAACTATCTGAAATAAAATCACTAATTTTAATTTTAAACGTTTTGTTTTGTAAATAATTCGCAAGAAGGCCCAACAAATGACAATTAAATTCATATTAACGTTTTAGTTTTTAAAGTAGTTATGTTTGGTTGACATAATCAAACGCTTTCTGTATATTTATAAAAACTGCCAACACAGTACTACACTTTACATCTAGATTTGTAAAGAAATATTGTACAAATTGTAATGCAGCTGTTTGCCAACCTATTTTCTAACCATGCTGTTAATTTCATAAAATAATAGTTTCTAAAAGACGAACATACATCATTTGGTAAAGTACTTTATATAACAAAAGAATTAGTGAAATAGGTCTATACGACAACATATCCCGTCTAGAACCTTTACTTTTATATATATAGTAACAATAGCACATTTTAATTTTGATAGATAGACACAGTGTTTATCATTGAGTGAGTAAAAGGGCAATAGGAAAAGCAAGTTTATCAATACAACTTTTCACAGCTGTATAAGAAAGCTCATGATAATCTGCATTTCCTTTTTGCTTAACCTTAGTAAACGCACACAAAATCTGCAGTATAAGAAACAATATCAACATTTAAATCCAATTTTAAACAATCACAGTAATCAGTATTATCACAAGATGAGCTTTTTAACATTTGGCATCACATAGGAACTAGCTGATATATTAGAAATTTAATTTAAATAAGATACAAGGTTACCATTAAATGACAGCTTAGACAGAGATTGGCATAATTTTGTTTTACCTAAAATTCAATTAAAAACATTGCATACATTGGAGCAGTGTTTGACAAATCCAAGTTTACTTGGCCAAAATAGCTCACTACCTACTGGAAGATCACTGAAGGCCTCAAAGGCCCAGGTTTGAGTTAGAAAAAATAGCTCCGCTTTTCTTAGGCAAAGCTCGGAGAAGCGCGAAAGAGCTCGATTGAGCTTTGGTCCCTAGCAGGTTTTGGGAAAAGTGAATTTTTTTAACATTGACGAGCTCAGCCATACATTTTTGATACTTGTGTATTTAAAGTACATATGTACTTAAATGTACTATGTTGACAAGTAATGGAAAGTAAAGGAAACTGGAAATTAGTGGAAACACAAAATATTACTTTCGCCTCGCTTCTTGCACTTGCCTACTATTTGCTATTACTATTTGACAATTCTTCATTCTTCTATAAAATACTAAGGGTTATATATTATATATTATATTTGCATTTCGTATTCCAGTTTTATCTGCAACTTCTAATTGGATTAAATTAATATGATATATTATCTAATATTATTATCAAATTTTATCTACTTCTACTTATTACTAATTCTACTTCTACTATACCACTTTGACTAAATCATTTAAGTATAAAATAGATTGACATGTTGACCATATAAAAATTAATTACTTAAATAAATAATGAATATATTAATACAAATAATTATAATAAAATTTAACAAATTAATAATAACTGTTTGGTACTGAACCGAAGTTTTAGCTAATTTTACTTTAATTATAAAAGTTGTTCAATTTCACAATTTGTAAGTTAAAATGCCAGTATTAATTAGTCATATTTAATGTATTTTCAATATTTAAATTAGTGTAAAACTACCTATCAGTTGACATCGATCAAGATGTCACATATTTGTAAGTTGTGTCTGAAGTTATAGTAATTTAGTCATGATTTCCCTCATTCCGTACATTCTAGGTTAAACCTATTCTTTGATCTGGCTTGGTCACTTATCAATATGTTAATTCTTACATTCTTTACATTTCCTACTTTCCGACCAGTCAACCTTATCCTTGAACTCATGTCTTCTATATATTAGATTCTGCCTTCTAGTCCACGTGGACTAGAAGTACATTTATACTAACTACATTTATTACATGTTATTTCTGGAAGCATCGATGTCATCAGCCATGTGGCATGATCACGCTTTCAAGCCCTCATTGAAACAACTCAACCTACAATCTTAGACTTTATCTCAAACTATCGAACAATCAACAGCTAAAATTACTAGTCCTCGAGTCTCTGTATCTTTTACCGTTACCACTGTAAACTATACGCCAAAACTTACTTTCATCTTCTTATAGTTAAATAAATCTTATTAATTATTTTTATAAAAGTTGTTAGTTTCTGTGTTGAGTCCACTGGAGGAATTATTATCTCCATCAGTCATCTACTGCATAAATCCATATTTTAGAAGCTACTACAATTCTATTATTTAGGATTTTGCATCTACCTTCATTTGCGGAATTTGGGACATAGCTTTACGACCTGGAGTCTCATATTTCCGCTTTTACATAAATTTGGGTTTGCCACCAAACAATAACTATATACTAAACCAATGATGTCATAGAACAAACCCTATGTCCTATCCTTTATTATTTAAATAAATTATTACTCCACACTTTCCTTTATTGTATTGTGTAATAAAATACAATGTACCTACCCCCAACCCGCCGCATATCAATAAAGCCGAGTTTCTGGAGTCATTCGACTCTACACTACAGCAACTCAACAATGAAAAGATGGAATTCTTTGTTGTGGGTGATTTCAATGTGGATCTAAATAAGAACACAGCCGATGCTAGAAAGCCGAAAAATATCGCAAGATCGTTTGGTGTGGAACAAATAATGACAAAATACACTAGAAAAGTTTCTTAAACACTTCTTGATCACATATACGTCTCCAATAAAAATAATGTGTCTATATGTGATATTGTTCTCTACGCTAACTCTGACCATGACGGCACATATTTTGTGTGGAAAACAAATAAAATAAAGCTCAAAAATAAATATATTAGTAACAGAAGCTTCAAAGCAACTGACTGAGAAAAAGTAAAAACTGAACTGGATAAAGTGCCACGGCCAACAATTAGCATATTTGATTGCGCTGAAGATGCATTAGATCAATTTAAGAAACTTTTATTCTACGTGATGAATGAACACTCAGTGGTCACTAAAAAACGCGTAAAGGGTTATTGTCCTCCTTAGATTTCTTCAGACTTGAAATCCCTGATGACAAAGCGGGATGATTTAAAATTACAATGTAGGGACTCAAATGATTCCTTAAAGAGGATTGAACTCAAACTGCATAGAAATTTTGTAAATAATCAGATAAAATGTGCAAAGTATAATTATTTTAAAGAACAATTCGATGAATCTCCGT
>JAQFZE010004937.1:0-10727 GCA_034695245.1 Dicyrtomina saundersi | reverse complement strand
CCAATCGCCATTGGCCAATCCTTTACCTTGTCCTAGCCAATCAAAATCAACGCAGAGTCGGCCCTAGCCAATCAGCGATGACTTGACCGGACAGGACAACGACAACCATTAGTTACTTTATTATAGAGAGATTATCATTTATCATTGAAGTAGCTGTGGAGGTCAGCAACGTTTGACTGTATACTCAGGATTTTGCAAATTAAATATCTGTAATAAATTCCTAAAAACTGCAATGTTCATTCTAATTACATTAAATTGCATTGCACTGGTAGCATTTTAATTTAGACTAAATTGTACAAGCAGATGAAAGGAACATCTAACAGTGCAAAATAAATAAACTATGTGTACAAGGAAGCAACGTATGATAACCTTGCACTCACTATTCAGTTTGATTGTATTTGTATGGCACGCATTTTTTAGCAAGTTCTATAGTATGATGTCTATGTCAAACAGGAAAAAGCAACAAAAAATGTTACATGTGTGGGCTGCTATGCTTGCAATAAATGATATTTTCTTGATAAATAATTAGAGATTTTCGAGTTCTCTCGCTGCACATGAGATATCACGTTCCATTCCACCAAGAACTAAAGCATAGTTTTGGGGAATTTAAATGAAAAATTGGAATAAATTCATATGATCCACACATCAGCCCTAAGTTAAAAGAAGAAATATCTTTTAAATTTAATGTAGAAACAAATTTAATTAACTGAAATTCCAGTAGAGAAATTCATAACTGTGCGGGCGTTATTTATTGCTTTTTTTAAGCTGCGACAAAGTGTAGTATTACTACGATTGGGAGAAGTCGATAGTATTTCCGCCTTCTGTGCGTCTTTCTATCACACTACAATTTGAACTCTTGTCCCTAACAATAACAATAAGGGTTCGTCCATAAATGATGTTATCCAAATATCCAAATTTCTAGGACCCTGTGACCCTTCCGTCAGCAGCTTAACCATTCCGTACATGGCTATCAGTATCCAAGCAGGCCCAATGACGCTAATTTATGGACGATCCCTAACATGAAAACAAGGTAAAGAAAATACTAGGATTTAATTATACAAATTATCGTATGAAAGTTATATATAGTTGCCTTTAAGAGAAAACATTGGCCCCGGTAGAATTAATTAATTCTGAAATCGGATAAGATTCAGATTCAATGGGAAAAATTGCGAAATAAAACACGGGACGGTAGTAGCAACGGAAGTTACGGAAGCCGTAACTGTTTGAGGAGGGAGAGTTTCACAATGTTACTATTTACATTGGATTAAAATCAGTTTCTCAGAATACACTGCTATATGCTGTAAAAATTCATTTAAATGTAAATCTTTCCACTTATCGTTGTTCTTCCAATGTAATAATGGGGTGACTTTATCTATGGAGGGAAAAGTGTGAAATCATAATGAAAGTACAGTTTAAAATCTTATTCAGAAATTCTGTAGCGCGACGCGGCATTAAGTGAAAAGATTAACTGTGTGTCCATGTTTATATAACCCTTGTTGATGTTGAAGTGGCGCAAAGTCCTTTCCTAGTTCACAGATTCCCAGTCAACCACTTAACATTTTAAATGACATAATATAGCAGCTCTGCCATAAACCGTGTAACGTGAGGAGCTCTTTCCATAATTAATACGAAGAAAGTTTGAAGAGGTTTAATTCCACTGGATGCTGGAGACTGGAGATCTATCATCCCACGTCTGAGTGTGACGAGATACAGAATAATTAAATTATGTATAATTTAAGAAGACTATTTCATCCCTCCCGTCTCTCTAGACACTTGAGAATAAGCTTTGATTACGTAATACAATTTCAAATGTTCCATTTTTAAGTATTTAAATAGACGAGAAAAAGAAAAAAAGTTGTTCGCGCCGCTTGTTGCTTTGCTGCTCTTCCTTTCCGTTTCCCTTCGCCTCGCTTCAAAACTTCAAAAAAAAGTCAAGCAGACAAAATATTCTTGAGTATAATCCATGCGTTTGCTATGTACATATA
The DNA here is from genome assembly GCA_034695245.1 of Dicyrtomina saundersi. NCBI lineage: Eukaryota > Metazoa > Arthropoda > Collembola > Symphypleona > Dicyrtomidae > Dicyrtomina > Dicyrtomina saundersi. Next base: position 8,742 of record JAQFZE010004937.1, on the reverse strand, counting down.
CCTAATTAAATTTAGATGTGCTTGTCTGTATGAGGTAAATATAAGTACCATGTTATTTCAATTTGAGTGTATAATTATACCTACATACATCTAATTTGTACGTAATGCTGTCACTGTGTACCACTGAATAATACATTTAAAATTATGTATAAATACATAAGTGATGCAGCGTGGGTTGTTTGTTATCATCTAACAACATTCACTTAAAAAATGTCGATATAATTATACACATATAAACTCATGCTCCTCATAGTCAGACATTTTTTGAAAGCCAGACAGAATTTAATCTTGAGGTCACATCGTACATTATATCTGTCTGTAGTATCTATTCAATTGATATTATAATTCCCATCTCGACTAATATATAATACTTCTCAATGAACTCTTCTCTCTCGATTCTCGAAAACTCGAAACTCTCCAGATTAAAGCACATATAATAGTACAGTCCACAATTTGAATGACCATTTGACCATTTCAAATAATGTCACATCGTCATACAAAACTGTCCGTCATATTCTTGAAAGATATTTCTCCAGTTTGATTTTAATGCGAGATCCACTTTACATATTATAGTTTCCAACAGGGGCGGATCTAGAAATTGGGGTGGGCAAGGGCTCATTTCCAAAAATTAGAGTTAAAATGAGCTATTTCAAAAAAAAACTACATGAGATAGGTACGCAAAATATTAATTACAAGTTTTTTTGAAAGATGCAAAATAATCTTTTTACATATTTTTGAAAATTGTAAATTGTTCTATTTACATGCTTTTAAGATCATGAATGATAACATGATATTTTTATATTTTTATAGATAGTGAATTTTGTTTCTAGCTAAAACTGAAGATGGATCATTTTGATTCTTCACTCACGATATAAGTCGGCTAACTCGGTTAAAATGCCTCTATATGGTTTTGCCCATGTTAAAAAAATAGTTGCCCACCCCCTGGATCCGCACCCACGGTTTACGCGCTTAGCGTTTGATTGTAATCGCCATGCTTTTCTTTGAATATAGAGTGATGACGTAGATAGTTGTCATATTGTCCAGTGATTGGCTTAATATAAATGGAATCAGATCATTATCAAAGTGATCCAAAACATTTCACAATCCTCTAATTATAGCTTTTTGATTTTGCTGGACTGGCTAAACATGGAGATAAGCTAAAACTGCTGAACTTAAGCTTCCTTTGTGCGAAATTTGATCTACATTTTAATAAAAACAAGCTCACCCAGTCACCTTTTAGTGGGGAGTGGGTCCGAGTGACCAATAGTAATACACAATAACAAAAATAATATTTTTTAATGTCCAAATGTAAATTTTCATTGCACAGCGTTCAGTATATCAGTATATAGTACACTGGAACAAGACTGTATAGCTATGCATAATATGTGTAGGTTTATAGTAATCCAATTAAAATTAAAATTACATCATGGCTTTCTAATGTTAAGGCGTGTGATGAAAGGAACTGATTTCCACTCTTTTTAAAATGGTCCTGTATAGTAGTTGCCTCCATCAATTTAATACCATTCCATGGTGGCATTTGCAAAATCGAAACTAATAACAACTTTGCGTGGGTGTTTGTATAGTAGTCAGAAACGTCTCTGTATTATTATTAATTGCGAGCTGTATTATTGAAAGCAATTATGTAGGATGACCAGTGTAAAATCCCTATTTACTTTATTATAGTTAAATCTAGTATGCCTACGCATATTAGCATTCTTAAAGGAATTTAAAACACGACTCTTGCAAATTTTGAAGGGTCACGGAAATGGGGAATAATGAAAGATCATAATCTTATTACTTTTGACTGTTGTGTTATTAAAGTAAGTTTGATGCTTGTATTCACATTTACTTAAAACTACACACCTACGCTTCGAGAGTCTCCTCGAGACTTTGGCAAATTTATTTCAATTTCTTCTACGTTAATATGTTGAAAATAATTTGGTAAGCGACTTATTATCTGCAAATTCATTTGAGTCCGAACTTAACGTAGCGCTAAGCCGCAACCTTCACATTTTCCTTTTCCTGTCCTGATGAGATTTTAAATATTTTAATTTGAACCCCTCGAGTTTTGGAATTAATTCTGATTTAAAAAAAATACTTTATTACTGATAACCTTGGGCTGTATTTATTACAGTATGTAATTAAGGTACTTTCATAACATTGAGATGTACAGAATACAGAGCTTATGAGTGTGAAGTACAGATTTACTGACACCATTTTTGTCTAAAGTAATGCTGTACATTTTCCCCTTAAGTTTTCTGTCCTTGAGTGAAATTTAAGTGGGCTGAGTCTTATGGTAGTTCTGATTTGAAGTTTGAAGTAATTTACTACTTGAAATTTAGCATTTTACAAAAAAACGAGTGTGAAAATGAAGAAAATTAAATATAAAAAAAAATAATGCGTCTTTGTTTGTAGAACGGTAGCCTAAGGTGTTCCCTCGCTCGTTTTCATGTTTATTTTATATGATGAGGATTGAAGATGGCTAATGATCTTACGCGATTAGGTGTTGAAGGCACATGGCATATACTTTGCCCAATTCATCAGAATTACAATCAGAGTCAGCTTTTCTCAATCCCCTTTCCGTGCTACGCGTCAGTAAGAATATAATTCTCGTCAAAATTGAGAGAAAAGGAGCAATTTATGAAATGAAAGAATTAGCAAGGCCTCAACCTACAGACTATAGCAAAACATTCCACTCGAACATTCAAATTCTGGTCTCTCCCTCTCTCTAGTATTTACATTGTGCATAGCATATCTAAAGTGCTATATGCATACACTATGGAGACCAAGATTTCTATTACAATTGCATAGCATTTCAGAAGGGATACTTATTCTGTCAAGGATAATGATGATACAGATAGAAATAGGAAGTTTTGATCTTGATTGTAGAGAGGAGCTCATTCGGAAGTCGAGAATTTCGAGGGGATTTTCTTGAACTATGCACACAGAGACAGGCACAAGGCCTGAAAACTGAAGACGGAAGGATAGAAGTGAAAATAAATTATTGCTGGTATATTGTATCTTATCCACCTACTCGCAAGAGCTGACTAGTGAGCCTGTATGTGTAGGGTATAGAGGCAGGTGGGTAGAGCGTAGAAAGAATAATAAAAAGATGAAATTGATGAGGTTTCTCATCTGGAGAATTTCATCTTTCCTCCCAGTCTTATCAGTCTCCCAGTCTGATTGTTCAACATCAAAGACAAACAAAAGAGAGCTTTGTTTCTCTTTACTGGCATCGGCACCGGCACTACCACACCACTTCAGTACAGCTATGTACATAGCATAAAATGGAAATGGCAGAGTAACAGCTTGACGGAGACCGAGGCAGACAAGTGCCCACTTTATAATACTTTTATACTACTTACACTTGTTAGGAGCTGTCATATTTGTAGGAGCTTCAGTACAAGTGCCGGTGATGATCTAGCAAAAGTAAGAATAATCCTTTGCTTTTTCACGACGAATAGGTAGTATAATAGGATTTCCTACTTAACTGTAATTTGTCGGTAGTACGTCCTACAGTCCTACCCACCTACATATAATGTGATTATCACATATGTATAGCTATACTCGTTGAAACATTCCATTGATGCCCTTTTACATTTCTTTAAATCTCTACACTCCAAATTTCTAAAGTCTCCGCCATCAAAGTCTGTCTGAAATCTTCAAAAGTCAAAATTGTGAAAAAGTTAAAAGTCTCGCAATCTCGAGTCTATAGAAGTCTCGAGTTCCGACGATGTTGGACTTTCAACTTTTTTCGTCTATATTTATATTTCCCCGGCCCCGGCATAATATGCTACATTGGCCTTAATTTATGTACTGATAATGTTATTACTCAAAAAACCCACATTTGCTGTAGAGCGGTATGAGCTTATGTATTTTCCTTTCAAAATTTAAAGTTACATAATTATTTTACTCTTTTGCATCTTTTACGGGTTGAGGACTGTGATGCACTAAACACTGACAACTAGCACTGTTGTGACGTGACATACTTTTAGAGCTATTTTCCATTAGTTTGTTTCTAATGGCATATTTTGGAACAATATGTCTCAATATAATAGAATCACCTATAGGCCTAGGTTTCAATCGATTACTATACCTATACCTATTACGATTAACTACCCATAAGGCATGCATAATTACTCTAGCGGAATTATTATGTTTGCATGCCAACTATTAAGCCGTTTCCATGTTTAAACTTTAAGCAAAAATAAATATCTCACTACCACCAGATGATTCATGCGTTACCCTAAATACCGTGGTGATTCTGTGTATTCTACTGGGACATTCTAAATTATACAGATACGCCAAGAAATTTTTCATTGACCTTGGTTTGCTTTCCCGAAGTCATGGAACATGATTTTCATGTGTTTGTTTATGGATAAGATGCAATCTACAGAAGTTTGAAATTATTTTTAAAATTATTATGTACCTACATGGGTTTCGACTTGGGCCATGGCGTCGTATGATATGATTTGACAACGTAAGGAATTGGGGCTTCACTAATAAACGACTCCATATCCACACCATTTATGCATGTATAATTATAGCCTGAGCGACTTCGTTAAAATTCTTGTAAACAATCCTTTACAGTCTTGACTAATTACTGTGGCTTCACCATGATTCCGTATAATTACATTTTAAACTTCATCTTCGCTACCAAGTGTATTTTCTCACAACGAAAACAACAGCGTCGGGCATATAGCTCCACATACATATGTATACGTATGTACTTACACTACAATATATAGATGATAGTTTCCTGCCAGCATCATTTACAAGGTAAATGAGAAAACCGCAGGAAAACCGCGAACGGCAATTGGTTAAAGAATCACATATTATGTTTCTCTACATCCATAAAGTTACTATAGTCAAATCTGCGTGATACATAAGGGGTCATCCATAAATGATGTCATCAGTAGGGTCAGTGGGTCTAGTCGGGTATTGACGACATATGTCCATGTTAAAGATAGCGATGGCATGGGGGTTGGTCGGTTCTAAAATAGTGATAATTTGGGTGACATTATTTATGGACCATCCCTAATTAGACAATATACACGGTACTAAGTACCTTGGAAAACCTTATAGAAATTACCTACAATCTGCGTGCCTCTCTATTTCTGTTCAGCTTATTCTCTCTAGCCCCACTTTCTATCTCCCTTCCACGAAGGCTGCAATTAAAAAATTCATACTTAAGTGCACACAATTATTAATCACTCCAAGCTCCAAGAGCCGCACCGCAAGTGTCGTGATGTACATTAAAATTCATACAGATCCGTTACATAAGGACCAAGTTAGAATTGGAATTGAATTTGGAATGACGTAAAACATGTCGTCTTTGTACTCCACTCCTTCTGCGTATATGGCGTAATTAAAGAATTCTTCCTCAAAACTAAAACCCACATGAATTAAATTACCATGTGGTAGTAGCAGGAGACGGAGGGAGGAGAAAATAGAGTAGAAACAATTGAAATCGAAATAAAACGTGGAGGAGTCTGTGGCGGTTGGCTGCTTTTATATGTCTCTCCCAACTTGCACCTGTAAAGTACAGACAGACTACATACCCCAGCCACAGTACTTGTGTCCTTCGTAAGAACTCTTGAGAATTTTTACAGGGGGAACAGAATCAGATGAAACAGACGCGGACGAAGGACTGGAGAAAGTTAGAAAGTCCATAATATACTATGTGTACATACGGGAGAAGAAACTAATGACAAAATGAGTTTATTTGACGAAGAATTAACCACTCGTTGATGTTACACTGAATTAATAATAATGTCTGCTTCATAGTGATACCTGTCCATGTAGTATATATGCACCTACCCAGGTGTGAACGAGAACCCAACAAAACGAATGAGTTCCCCTTCCCGCCTCTCGCCTCCCCCAGGAGATGGAAAAACTTTTCGCCTGTCTTGTGGTTTAATTGTGTGGTTTATACACACGTATCAGCACATTCTCTACATCTGATTGTGGACTCTGCAATATGTTGTATAACAGCTGAATACAATGTAAAACTTTCCCAGAATTCCCATATATTTCCCATTCACTATCCATAATATTCAATCATCAATGTTCTGCCTTCAGAAGATGAGTTATTTGTTGTATGAATAAGTAATATCATGCTTCTTGCATTCAATATTACCTCGCCATTCAAATTCTCGTAAAGGGAAGGGAGGAGCTACGGTTACGTGATTTTTTAATGGACTTCCCTTTCCCTATGCTGCGACATACATCCTATTACTCTCAGCTGCTATGCTATATAGTACCTATTCTAAATTTGTTGCATGAAGATTTAAATTGTCCACTATTCTAGTAGCAACGCTTTACCTACACTCGCTCTCAGGTATGAATGAAATATGCATTTTCGTATTTCATTGAGGGCACAACACAGTCAAGAGTTTTCCTTCCTGTAATGCTATTAGTGCTCCGCTTAATTATGTAGTAGCACTTGTTTGAGGCTTGAGTTTGGGTTACGACACGACCGGATTTACGCCTTTGAGGAGGCTTAAATGGAGATTTAGGAAAAGGGCAGGGAGGCCCGTATCCCATGATACTACGAGAAGAGTGAATCAATTATTATCAAAAGATTGAGTGGGAGGGACAGCTCGTGTGCTTAATTACGCTTAAACTCTTGAAAACACACGTAGGTACATACACATGGCCATCTTTATTACAGGGATTTCTGAAACCACAGATGAAGCGAGAGCGCTTTCCCTTTACATTTCTACAATACTAATTGGCATATGGCATTAGGAATATCAAAGGAGTGGGGGAGCTGTCTGCAGTTCTGTTAAATTACACATCCGATTTTAAGACGGTCTGGCTCTTGGCTCGGCTTCGGCTTTGCTACGGACGCTGCTATCTGATAACTGTATTGTAAACAAAAACCGTCACCTTAAGGTATGTATATAGCCCCTTCCTAATCGTGAATTATTTGGAGTGCGTATTACTTTAGGTTCACTGCAACTAGGGATGGAGCGTGTGTATTTGGTTTTCCTATATTTGCCAACTGAATTCATAATAAATATTGATCAGAGTCTGACGGACGAAAAAGCTCGCGAGAGGATGAGAGTTGGAAAATGCGTGAGTTCTGCCGGACCATTAAAAGAGCTACGTCCCATAATATGTCCTGACAGGACGGGCTTGATAGTGGAAGTGGAGTCGCGGAATGCGATTGTAAAAGTGTAGACGCTATGTAGAGCCTGGTTACAGTAGCCTGGGGAATTCTACTTGAAGTAACTTCTGTTTACATTTACATTTCCCTGTTTTAATCTAAAAACCGTGTGCATTGCCATAATCGTGATCCTGATATACTCTGCTTCCCTATGTAGAAGTTCCTGTATGTATATTAGCTCCATTACGACTACTACTCCATGAGTAAAAATCAGGATATAATTATACAACCTAACTATAGTACTACAGCCATAGGATACATAGGATCCTACATGATGTTCAAGTATAATTTGGTTTTAAAAGTTTTTGAAAGGGAGCTTAATGCTTACATATAGGTATATGACTATGACGACAGTGTGCTTGTCCGTGGAAAGTTTACTGGAAAATATTTCCATGCATAGGTATTAGGTATATATACTTATTTTAATAGAGTATGTGACTGTAGAAGTCTAGTATTATCAGTAGAACTACATTTTGTTTGATACTTAAGAGTGTTATGGGCATTACGTAAGTACTCCATGTTTACCACATTATCATGGGAAAAACAATTTCCTAATGTCTTGGCAAGTGTAAACAAAAAATAATGTAGACCACATTTCCGTGCTTCTGTACTCTGCACTTATTTCCTTATTTCGCGCTCCCTTTTCTCATTCCCCATTTTATCAATCTCCATCTCCATATAACATGTCCGGCATTTTCCTTTGGAATTCTATATGGCGTCAGAAAAATGTTAACTTATTACCGTATTTTTTGTTTGTTTGCTTTACTCTTAATATAGGTACTTACTGTATTATTTGCGATAGACGGCAGTATTAAGCAATCGGGATAGAATTTTTGGAATTAAGTAGATCTAACTATCAACTATAGTAAAATATATACCAACCATGCATATAAAATTTCTTGCATAACTTTTACTTCATCTTTGATTATTTAAGACGAGCTAGACTTCCTTATAAAATCCCCCTCTTAAATTAATTTTGGGTACACATATTATTTCGACACATCAACTATTTATTACATGCTTATAAATATGTTTAAAACGTACATTTGTGTGACACTTATTGCTAAACAATTCTGGAGACTGTTCTAAAGAATTAAATATGTAACCTACGTAATTTTCCGCTGGGTCGTTTATTTTTTCTATTTTGAACTTCATTTTCGGAGAAATTGAGTTGCTATTTAGTTTTGTAATATACATCATTAAACTTTTATTATCATGTGTCGGTGTCGATGCTGTATAGCTATTGACAAAATATGATATTTTCAAATAAAGTTTTGTAAATCATCGCTTTGAAATATGAACTCAAGACAAAAGGTTATTATTACAGTAGCTTTTAGTTGTTTATTGTAATATGAACTCGGATTTGAACTTGAGGCAAAGTGTTCCAAAATTGATTATAGGCACCAGCAAAAAACTGATGAAACGTGCTGCTGGTGCTTTTACTTTTTTGTATAAATAAAAGCAACCAGTGGAAGGAGATAGACCCCCTTCTTGGATGATGTTAATAATGTCACTATTTCAACATCTTTATTCTTGTGTCCAGAAATTCAGAGGCAGAAGAAAATAAAGTC
>JAQFZE010004936.1:0-10728 GCA_034695245.1 Dicyrtomina saundersi | reverse complement strand
AGAATATTTTACACTTTTCAAAAACGTGTAAATAGAATATTTTAGATTTTTCAAAAACGTGTAAATAGAATATTTTACACTTTTTAAAAACGTTTAAATAAAACATTTTAAAATTTTCAAAAAAATGCAAATGGAATATTTTGCACTTTTAAAATTCTAGCTTAAATTGGAAATGCTTTGAAATTTTTCACTCTCATAATATGGGTTGCCCACCCCCAGAAAATATTTCTAGATCCGCTCCTGGCAGCGGGAAGTAAGAAACGAGAAAGGTAAAGGCAAAAAGTGAAAGCTCTCTCTCTTTGCACAACTTTTTACCTTTCTTTGTGCCTTCCTCCGTATAATGGGATGATGAAATACAGAATATGGAGTGGGATTTATTCCACAATTCAAATTCCCGAATTCCCCGAAATTGACTCAATTTCCATAGTATTATAATAGAGAGCGGAAATCATAGGTTGGCCGGACTTTGGACAGCGAGATGATAGACGTAATGCTGCTATACATATAGTGTAGCCCTAATAGAAATTCAAATGGGTTCGATAGACAGTCTAAAAGAGCCGGAGACTCTTGAAGTTGTAAGTAAAAGAGTGATTGCCCATCCATCTACTCACCATTAGAATATTCTTGGACCTGGTCCATTAGAAAGTTGGAGTGAAAGTAGAGAGGAGAAAGGAAAGAATTAAAAGAAGATGAAGAGTTAACATGTTAGAATGAAGAATGGATGGGGAAGACTATTTATATTGATGGCCGCAGATTCGGACTTGGATGCTGGAATAAAAACTGACCAATATGACAAATGTGGGAGAAAGTGGTGAAAGCGGTTGTGGTGAGGGTCGTGTGTAGCGTTGGAGTTGAGGCATGTGCTCGTGATTTTAGTTCACTGCGGGATGAACATAACTTTTACAGATGGGATTTTGACGGGCTGCTGGTAGTGGTGCTGGCGCTCGTGGTCCATTCTGAATTGTGGTCGTAATTAGGGGAACAAGATGAAGGAGTTGCTCGGGTGATGTTGAGTAATTGCTCAGCTTAGTCCCACTACTTCCTCACCTAAATCCACATCCACACTTTCAGTAGTCCATAGCAGCTCCAATTAAATTACTCGAGTCCTTAATTAATTTGTAGTCCACCTCCAGACCTCCATCCAGGGTCGGATAGGCCCAGCGGGCTGCCGCGTCCAGCGCAGGCAGCCCCCGCTCCCTGAATTTTCAAAAAACATGTAAATGGAATATTTCGCATTTTTCAAAAATTTGTAAATAGAATATTAAGACTTTTTGAAAACATGCAAATAAATTTTTTTACACTTTTCAAAAACATACAAAATAAAAACTTTTGTACATTTCAAAAACATAGAAATAAAATATTTTCCACTTTTCTCAAAACATGTAAATAGAACATTGAGCACTTTTCTAAATCAAGTAAATCGAACATTTTGCACTTTTCTAAAACATTTAAATGCAACATTTTGCTTTACCAAAGAAAACCATCAATAAAATCAAAATGGTCGTTTTTGTATGGATACAAATTCCTGCCTAAAAGCAATTCCTTCGTCCGGCCCTGCTTCCATCCACACAACTCACCCATTTCTTTTTCCTTTGTTTTTTTGGCCTTGTTTGTGTATTTGTGTGATGAGGATGTGTATGCGACATAAATTAAGTCGTCTCCTTACATACTACTCTGGGAAGGAGACACACAGAGTGACGGGTCAACAATTTTCCTCCCTTCCCTGGAACAAGATAAAGAAACTCCTATACTGGATTTGTTTAAGAATTTGTGTGTGTGTGTGGATTTCTTCGATAAGTTTGGATTAAAATTGCTCAATTGGATTCGTCCAGACTCATTGTCTCCGCTTCATTTCCTCTTTCCCCTTTGATCCCATTTATTGTGGAGAGGTAATTGGACAGAGTCTCCGGGACAAGAGACCGAGACAAAGAAGAAGGAGAAGGAGCGACAGGTAGTGTTCCCTCTCATTCCCGGGTATTTATACGAGCTTATGTCCACAGTCAGGGTCATTCATCAGGATCACAAGGAACATAGGGGAAAGTGGGGGGAATAGTCTACGGTCATCAGGAGTTGATTTCTATTCTGCTTTCTCTTTTATTTCTCCACTAAGCCAGGGTCCTGGTCCTGGGTCCTTGGGACAAACTGTGAAGGAGCTCTACGGGTCTACACCAAGTCGTGTTAAAGCATAGATGGACGTTCAAGTGCTTTTACATCACTTTCACCGCACCTATCCCGTTAATTTCTCCCACTTTCCACAGCTTTCTCCTACACTGAACAACTTTCACCTGCGAGTTTTATCCATTTCTACAACTTTCTTCCACTTTCTCCCACTTTTATCAACTTTTTCCCGCTTTCTCTTACTTTCTCCTACTTTTGCAGTTTTCTCTCACTAGCGATTTACAACCTTTTCTTACTTTTTACCACCTTTTTTTTACGTTCTACAACTTTCTCCTACTGCTTTCTCCCAATTTCTCCCACTTTCTTTAGATTTTTTCTACTTTCTCCCATTTTCAACAGATTTCTACCACCTTCCTATATTTCATCCTGCTTTCTACAACTTTCTCCACTTTCTCTAAATCTATCATACTTTCTCTAGCTTTCTCCCATTTTATAAGAGAAAGCATAATTTCTAATCATGCTAGAAAAACTGTAGAAGGACTTGGATTGCTTAGCAAATATAAAAGACAATCATTGCAGCAAATACAGGAGAGTTTGGGTCTGTTCAAAGTTACTCTCGTTTCCATTTGGATCCATGATTTACTCCGGGGATCTACTCACTTGAGACGCACAAGATGCGACATTGAATGTTGAATTTCATGCGTTTCTAATATGTTCTTTTTTAAAGTTTTTTCGAGGCAACTATGTTGAGTAGATATTGATGTATTTGAGGTTTTAAAATGAGCATAGAGGCGGATGTGAATGTAGATGTAGATGTGGAAGGGGATCGTCTGTCCGTCTGCTCGCTGACTTTTGATGTAGTTGTTGTACTGATGTGGTAAATGCGTATTGAAGAAATGATTAGGCTTCTTATGGCGTCTGTTTCTGCCTTGGAATCTTTTTTCTTTCCCCATTGCACGCGGTTACGTTTGAATTTCTATTTGTGTTCTTTTTTCTGTCTTTATCTTTGTGAGACATTGGACTTTTTTTGTTCTGAGGGAGAAGATAGAAAGTCATTTGTGGATATTCATATGTCATTTGAGTGGAGATTTGGGGTTAGCTACTCGAGGGCGCCAAATGTTCCGTTTGTGAATCTACTCATCTCTTTATGATTACGGTTACGATTATGTTCCTCATGTCACGCACTCCCACGACTCCATCCACTCCCACAGCAACAACAACAACAACAACAACAGCAGCACAAATGTCTGAGTCTCCGCTGAGTGATTCCCGATATATCAGTGCATCAGTTGAAGATAAAGAGACATTTTGGATATGTGGGGTGTACGGTGAAAGTATGGGAAGATCAACTACATCAAGTACATTAGTCAACATCTTGCAACTTTCACTTTCACTTTTGCCTTTTTACGTGTACGTACATACACTATGTAAAATAACATTTATAAAACTATCTGTGTAGCATTTTTTTTGAAGGCGGGGAAAGCCTCCTAAATAGTGAAAGCGTCTCCTTTTAAAATTCAATACATTTTTTCCCCGTCCCACAAATAAAACACAACAGTGTAGAAAGCAGGAAAAATGTAAGACGCAAAAGAGAAAGCAAAAAAATAAAAAGAGAAAGTGTGGGAATCATTTAATTTTCTTGTGTTGTTGTTCTTGCGTCTTGCTGTCTCCTGCGGTTGGTTAATCTTTCCTCGGCCTAATCGTAAATCGTTCCTCCTAATCGTAATCGTAATTATTGGTGTCGCAGTCGGAGGGGGGACGTAAATCCTCCATTCGATTCTATTGATCGGACAACGAATAAATAAATTTTCCAGCTATCCACTAGATCAGCCACCACATTGTATCTCTTGTTTCTGCCCTTGTTTCTCGGATTCTCGACGATCTGGATGCCTGCCGGGTCCCTCACTCACAATCCCACAGTCAATTTACAAATTAAACAGGCGTCAAGACGGAGAAACAAAAACAAGGGCAGATGAAAGTGACAAAAAATCAGACGTCCTGCTGGGTTGTGGAAAGGGGAAAAATTGCACAAATAAAACAAACGCAACGGTAGAAAAAAAGACCAGAAAAAGACACAAAACACATAACACAAAGTTCTAACTGGAGGGAAAGTCTAAAGGACTTCAGAGAACTATGCATTACGTTGATTTGGTTTGTCTGATAGAAAGGGCCGCACGAAGAAATTGGTTTTAGGCAGCAATTTGTTTCCATGCAAAAATCACCATTTTGATTTTATTAAAGATTTTCTTTGGTAACAAAAATGTTGTATTTACATGGTTTAGAAAAGTGCAAAATGTTCTTTTTACTTGATTCAGAAAAGTGCAAATTGTTCTATTTACATGTTTTGAGAAAAGTGGAAAATGTTTTATTTCCATGTTTTCGAAATGTACAAAAAAATTTATTTTGCATGTTTTTGAAAAGTCTCAATATTCTATTTACATATTTTTGAAAAATTCAAAATGTTCCATTTACATGTTTTTTAAAAATTTAAGCAGCGGGGGCTGCCTGCGCTGGCCGCATTATCCGGCCCTGCTGATAGATAAATAATACAAAAATACAGATAAGCAGATAAGATTGCAGATGTGATAATTAAGTAACTTGGTACCTAGGTTTAGTTGTACGACGTGTATCATAATTAAAAGAGGAAATATTTAAAAATGAAAATGTATGAGATTACTGAGTGTGTTTGTTTTTTGTTGTTGACAGCGTGTAAGCGGAAAGATGATCATCAGACGACTCAGGCGGAACATCCTCCAGCACCAAAGAAACCACGCTTAGTATTTACTGACTTGCAGCGCCGGACTCTCCAAGCTATCTTTAAGGTACTCACAATTAGAGCATAATGAAATTGGAAACTGTACAACCTAATTACACTTGACGAGATATAATGTGTCTATTCTTCCCAATTTGTGTCCCAGGAAACGAAAAGGCCGTCTAAAGAGATGCAGGTGACAATCGCCCGTCAGCTGGGTCTCGAGCCAACGACAGTCGGCAATTTCTTCATGAATGCCCGCCGACGCTCCATGGACAAATGGAAGGAGGAGAATGACCCGAACAAAACCGCTTCTCAGTCTGGATCCAACGGCAGTTCCACTGCGTCCAATGCCTCAAACCAAACGGTCAGCTCCACCAGTTCAAGTCAACAGCAGCAGCAGCAGCAGCAGCAACAACAACAACAACAACAGCAGCAGCAGCAACAACAGCAACAGCAGCAGCAACAACAACAACAGCAGCAGCAGCAGCAACAACAACAACTAAGTCACCTTGGAGGTCAAGCTGTTCACGTGACACAAGTCGTGACGGTTCATCACACAGGACTGTCCGGTCAAAATAATGACAACACGTCTCCCCACCTTCACTCCTCCGAAGCCTTGTGACACAACCCCACGCACACCCAACCCATCACGCTCTTTCTCAAGTAGCCTTTACTCACCACCCCCTCATCAACCCCCACCACCACCCCCTTCCCTCAACCTGAAGCAGCACAATAACGTTTACATTCCAGTTCCAGTACCAGTACAGCTCTAGTCTCATCCTCTTGTCAAGTCCTCGTCTCCGTCACGTACCACGTCCACCTCCGTCGCACAATCCAAAAGCAAAAGGAACCAAAATTAAGGCTCATTCACACAAGAAGGGAAAGTCAAAAAGTTCTAGTCGAATTTTGTGAGTTTTTTTTGGTGGGGGAGGGGTGAGGAATATGAAGGGGGAAGTTGCTAAAAGATTTTCTACTTGTACCTAAACTCTCTATCTACGTATTTACCAGTTTACCTTCGTATCTACTTACTACCTAAACAATTGTAATTAATTAATTAATTAATTCATAACCAAAAGTTCAGAATTTAACCCTCCTCTTACATGTCTCTATTATTATTCCGTTTAACCCCCACTCACCCGTCATTACCACTTTGTCTCACAAAAACAGAAAAGATTGAAGAACAAAAATGGAAAAATTGAAGAATTTCAAGGAAAGGGGACGGACAGCGCGTGACGGGAGCGGAAAGGGACGCGTGGCTAGTCTTTTATGATGTGTCGTGTACTTGTAGTAGTATTATTACAATGTTATCAAGTATTATTCCAGAAACCGAAGCCGAAACACAAAAAACAAGTCAATTAATTTTTAAATACACTCAAGAGCAGAGAACAGAATACGTGATTTGTCAAAGTGATTTCAATAGTTTTAATTCCTTATGATTTAATTTGTTTTAATTTAGAATATATTTTGTACACATCTGTATAACGATAAGGTATTTTTGAAGATTAGATTTGGTATATTTCTTTGTACTGTTCAAAGAATTAGGTTTTTAGTCATATTCGTTTGTACAGTTTTCGTAATTTATTTGTATACATGATTTTTAAAACTTAAAACAAAAGTTGTCCAGTCATATTGTATTGCTAGTCAGGTCAACAAGGAACGTTTTTGTGAGAAATTGTCTGAGGAAAATGACTACGTGTACACTTTCTACTCACTCAGTGAATTAATTAGTCACATTACCTTAATTGCGATTATTATACCTTCAAATACTTGATTACCTTATTATGTGTCGTGGGTGAAGAGTCAAAATGATTTATTTCCAATTTAAATGCTAGAATTAAAATGTGCTATATAAAAATAACACGAAATGAGATAGATGATTAAAATTTTAAATACTGCGATTTTTTTAAATGTGAAAAATGTTCTAATAACATGTTTTTGAAATTTGCAAATTCTTTTATTTACATGTTTGTCTAAAGGGCAAAATTCTCTATTTACGTGTTTTCAAAATGAGGTAAAATGTGTTATTTACATGTTTCTGAAAGTAGCAAAATGTCACATTTACATTTTTTTGAAATGTGCAAGAAGTTCTATTTACATGTTTTTGAAAGTTGCAAAACGTCCTATTCACATTATTTTAAATGATTTAAGGACTTTAACATTGCAATTTGTTATTAGATAGTGCATTTTGCTTCTAGACAAAAATGAATATAGCTCATTTTGATTCTTCACTGACGATAAGACACTTGAAAATTACATTATGATCTACAGCGTATATTTAATTAAGGACTTTAAGTTGAAATGGGACATTCCGTTAGTAATGGTGGATTATAATTATGGCAGATGTGTTATTTAATTATTAATGAAAATATCTATACTCATGTAATGCTCTTAAAATATCTGATATCTTAACTTAGGTAAAATAGTAGAGAGAGTGCGGGAGGTTGAGCGCGGGTGGGTGGGTTCATGGGTTGTGGTTGTCTGTAAATATAGGGGAAAGTCTTGAAGAAAGTTGAAGGTGGGCAAAAAAAAGTACAGTGGAGAAAGTATAACTCATATATAGAAATGTTTAATTTACACACACTATATTAATTAGTACATATCACGTGACGCCTATGAGCAGCATCGCGACTCCAAAATACCAAACCAAAAAACCAATAAATAAATTTATAGTTACCTACCTACTTATCTACCCTTTAAACATTTAAATTTATAAAATTATAACATATGATAATATGTATACTTATCGTTAGAGAAATACGACAACAAAAAAACCAAACATTTCCATTTACATTTTTAAACGTCGAATTCCCATTTTTCCCTCGCCCCCCTCATTATTTTTAATCCCGCCCTTTTAAATTTAAAGCTCAGCATCTTCTTTGTGCCCATGGTGGACAAATCAGGCGCTGAATTCGTAGAATTTTAATTTGTAATTATTCAAAATTGTGGGTCCCCAAGTGCTACTACATGCGTCTACATGAGTCTCAGGCAGGGGGGTTTGTTTTGACATTGATGAGGGGGGTTGGGGGAGGAGAGAGGGGGCGGGGGTTGTTTTTGTTTGCTGTTGGATTTTTGGATGGAAATATAGAGAACTGGAATGACAATAATTGTGTAGTAAAAAACACAACCTTTAGTCTCTCTCTGTAGCTGGTAGATCCCAAAAAAACTATAACAAAATAGTTTCATATTTAAATACAAACAATATGTAGACCACTAAAGATAGGTAGGTACTTTCACCACGAGAACATTACTACACTTACTCTTACTACTACTATTACATATGACTGTGAATTAACCTGTGGGTATGGGAGGAGTGTATCTTTCTGGGTAGCTATATACGCTATAGTCATTTTTCTCAATTGTTAATCTTCTACATTTTTTAAAGAAATGTGTGTGTTGTTTGTTATCACTAGTCCAGATTTGGATTTTGGAGTCATGTCCCTCAATATGTTCAGTCCATAGGTAGTCGAATTAGGTAGTTCCTATGTACTTCCTATACTTTCCTACATAGTTACTGTACATTGGACGGTTAGTCATTAAAATATTATCGAGTATTTAAATATCGTATTTGTTCATGTGGAGTGAGTAGGAGTAGAAATTGCCTTCTCACACAACCAAACACAAAGCATGGCACAGCCACACGTGTCTAGTCACGTTATCACGTCAATTAATGTCAATGTCAGTGTTGTATGTGTCTGGGTCGTTGTAGTCGGTGAGAGTGCCGGTTCCGGTTCGGGTAGGGGTGTGGGTGCGAGTGGAGTGTGAGTCTAAAGTTCCAAACCAATAAGCCACAGTAAAAACAAGTCAAAGAATATGCTAAAAGTACGTAGGGCAAATCACCTCCCGCCTTTCACCTTTGACCCTCAACCAAAAGGGAGAACCACAACCAGAATTAGTGCCAGGAAATTCTGACTGGAGAAAAAAATGTAAAGAAAGAAAGCAAAAAAGGGAAAGCAAAATAGTGAAAGTGAACTTTCACCCATACAACTTTCACTTGTAATTCTCTCCAGAATCCACCTGGCAATCATATACATATCAAATTAACTCAGTCCCCACCCCACCCCACAATATGTCAACAAAAGTTAACAGTCACACTCACCCACCCCTCCTTCTGTACACTCCCCTCCTCGCTACCAACCAACCACCCCTCCTAAATTATACTGTATAATAAATGCGACCTTTCCCTCCCCCTTGAATTAGAATCAGAGAAACGATGTACATTTTATTTTAAATACTCACACACAGAGGAGACGTAAATTTAAAAGTGAAAGTAAAAAATAAATCAACTTGAAAGCAAACTTGAGAAAAAAATAGCAAAGACCAAAGATATGCAAAGACCAAAACTCATAAAAAATGCAAATTGATTTTTAATAATGATTACCAAGTAATTTTTGTTTAACTTCTCCCCCCACCCCCTTCCTCCCTCAACTGCTACCGTACCGTCGTACGCCGTCCGAAGGACGGGCTGTCGCTTTACTTAAGTGTCTTATAATTTTCTTTTAAAAATCTGATTCTAATTCAGTCACAACAACAGAAAAATAACATAACATTGGAATTTTAAAGTAAATTGAGCCTCCATTTTGTAGGAGAAGGAGGAGGAGGACCGGGGGTGTGGTGAAGGGAAGGGGGGTAGTGGGGGAATGGGGCTGATTACTGAGGGACGCGGAGGGTGGGATTTATGACACATGTATAAAAAGGGAGACATAGGGACCGTTGCGACCGCTGTTACAGAAATAAAAATTAAATTCCAGCTCGAGCGTATTTAGGTAATTAACACTACAATTTAGTAGAGAGTTTCAGTGGGGATGCGAATAGATATTTTAGCACAAGTGCAAAAAGTGCAAATAATTGGCAATAATAGGTAATCGTATATGTAAGTCATATTTAATGTAGGATTATTGACGTAATTTAAAATACTGTAAGGATAAATACTTAACCATAAGTGAATAGTTGAACTGTTGAAAATAGCTCCTTGTGAATTTCACATTTTGAATTACCTGTCAACTTCAGACACAGAAAATACAACAAAAAGGAAAAACCATATATGTAGCTACAATATTAGGGGTCGTACATAAATGACGTCATCGGCGGGGTCCATGGGTCTACCTGAATATTGGTGACATCCCATGTTTAAGATAGCCATTTACGTAATGGTTGAAAGCTCATGACAGTGAGCGCAAAGTCGGAATATTTTGATGACATCATTTATAGAAGATTCCTTCCCATACCTTATACTTTACAATTTACAAAAAAAAACAAATAACTTCATATATAATAATTGATCAAAAAGAAATGAATGAACAAATTATAATAGCTATTAATTAATAATAGACCAGCTACCATATAGCATCACTTTACATACATACCTTCAATATTCGATTTACTATTCGATTTACATTTCAAATTTACAAATATCGTAGAATCACATCTTATCCATAAGTCTTTAGATTGCTTGTTAATTCCTATTTGTAATTTGTACTAGTCAAAAAATATACATTACAAACTAATTAACCACTAAAATTAACCAACCTACAAAACTCATTTCCATTCCTAACCCCATCCCCCATCCCCCGCCACATCATACCACATCACATCACATCACCAACCTGCCTATACCATAAATATGAATTATGATTTATTTCTACTTACAAAAATGTGGACGTAAAAATATATAGCGTGTACCAATACTAGTTTTGTATTTATTAACTGTGTGGTAATTCCCACGTGGAAACCCATCGGGTTGCCCCGTGCTAGTATTAACTACGATTGGGAGGCAGGGGGCTAGTCATGGGGGAAAATTCAAATGTAAACCAAAAATATTGATTTTTACACAGAAGGGAAGGTGGGGAGGGTGGGGC
>JAQFZE010004935.1:0-10728 GCA_034695245.1 Dicyrtomina saundersi | reverse complement strand
TAAAATTATTTCCAAATCCATTCAAGATTTTCGAACTCTTATTGCAGATTCCTAATCTCCAGACTCAGTTCTACAAAAGAAAAGACATTTTTTTTCAAATTTCAAATTTTATATGTACACGTTTCCAAAATTAATTTCAAATCTATTGAAGATTTTTAAATTCTTATTGCAGATTCCTAATCTCCAGTCTCAGTTCTACAAAGGAAAAGACAGTTGTATTCAAATTTTGAATTTTTTCAAAATTATGAAAATTTTACATGTACACGTTTCCAAAATTATTTCCAAATCCATTCTAGATTTTAATTTTAGGAACGTGTACATGTGAGATTCTAAAAATTTTGAAAAAATGTAAAATTTGAAAAAAAATGTCTTTTCTTTCGTAGAACTGAGTCTGGAGATTAGGCTTCTGCAATAAGAATTTATAAATCTTGAATGACTTTGGAAATAATATTAAAAACGTGTACATATAAAATTTTCGAAATTTTAAAAAAATTCGAAATTTAAAAACAAATGTCTTTTATTTTGTAGAACTGAGTCTAGAGATTAGGAATCTGAAATAAGAATTTAAAAATCTTGAATTGATTTGGAAATAATTTCGGAAACGTGTACATGTAAAATTTTCCAAATTTTAAAAAAATTCAAAATTTGAATACAACTGTCTTTTTCTTGATAGAACTGAGTCTGGAGATTAGGAATCTGCAATAAGAATTCTAAAATTTTGAATGGATTTGGAAATAATTTTAGAAACGTGTACATGTAAAATTTTCGAAATTTTGAAAAAATACAAAATTCGAAAAAAAATGTCTTTTCTTTTGTAGAACTGAGTCTGGAGATTATGAATCTGCAATCAAAATTTCAAAATCTTGTATAGATTTGGATTTAATTTTGGAAACGTGTACATGTAAAATTTTTAAAATTTTGAAAAAATTTGAAATTTGAATACAACTGTATTTTTGTTTGTAGAACTGAGTCTGGAGATTAGGAATCTGCAATAAGAATTTAAAAATTTTGAATGGATTTGAAAATAGTTTTGGAAACGTGTACATGTAAAATTTTGGAAATTTTAAAAAAATTCAAAATTTGAATACAACTGTCCTTTTCTTTGTAGAACTGAGTCTAGAGATTACAAATCTGCAATCGGAATTTCAAAACCTTGAATGGATTTTAAAATAATTTTAGGAACGTGTACATGTAAAATTTTTAAATCTTTGAAAAAATTTGAAATTTGAAAAAAAATGTCTTTTTTTTTGTAGAACTGAGTCTGGAGATTATGAATCTGCAATCAGAATTTATAAATCTTGAATAAATTTGGAATTAATATCAGAAACGAGTACATGTAAAATTTTTGAAATTTTGAAAAAATTCGAAATTTAAAAACAAATGTCTTTTCTTTCGTAGAACTGAGTTTGGAGATTAGGAATCTGCAATTAGAATTTCAAAATCTTGAATGGATTTGGAAATAATTTTTTGAACGTGTACATGTAAAATTTTCCAAATTTTGAAAAAATTCAAAATTTGAATACAACTGTTTTTTCTTTTGCAGAACTGAGTCTGGAGATTAGGAATCTGCAATAAGAATTCTAAAATCTTGAATGGATTTGTAAATAATTTTGGAAACGTGTACATATAAAATTTTCGAAATTTTGAAAAAATTCAAAATTTAAAAAAAAGTTTCCTTTTCTTTGTAGAACTGAGTCCAGAGATAACTAATCCGCAATCAGAATTTTAAAATCTTGAATGGATTTGGAAATAATTTTAAAAACGTGTACATGTAAAATTTTTGAAATTTTGAAAAATTTCAAAATTTGAATAAAAATGTCTTTTTTTTATGGAACTGAGTCTGGAGATTACGAATCTGCAATTAGAATTTAAAAATCATGAATAGATTTGGAAATAATTTTGGGAACGTGTACATGTAAAATTTTCGAAATTTTGAAAAAATTAGAAATTTTGTTAAATTTGGTACTTCATTTGGTTTCTGCAATGAATCCGCTAAAAAAATAAAAAAAATATACAAGTAGTGGTTAGACGGGAAATTTGTTGGTGTCGGGTAAAATGCGGTCGGGTAACTTCATTCCCATACACCGACTATCGTATCAAATACTTCGATATTTAATAGTCGAATTAAAATGTGATTAATTAATGACAATATCTGACAGTCAGTAGGAGAGGTGTTTTACTGTAATAAATCAGCTACTTTCGCATTGTGAAGTACTAAAAAACGATTATTCGAGACTTCGAGATATTAAAGTACCTATAACGACTTGGCGTAGTGTGTCCTGTGCGTAAATAGTGTTACTTGTAGGTTTTGTTGTCTTATAATAGGGGGTTGTTGGTGTAGAGTCCATATTTTAGAGGAGTTGTGGGTGTGAAGTCTATGTAGTCCTTAAAAAGTTAGATCTGAAAATATTTAGTTTTTGCAGTCTGAATTTGGTCTTGCAATTATTCCATATTTAAATTCAAACTATTTTACGCAAAATTTACAAAATTTAAAAAAGTTCAAAATTTAGAAAAAAATGTCTTTTGCTTCGTAGAACTGAGTCTAGAGATTACAAATCTGCAATCAAAATTTCACAATCTTGAATAGATTTGGAAATAATTTTGGAAACGTGTACATTTAAAATTTTCGAAATGTTGAAAAAATTTGAAATTTGAACAAAAATGTCTTCTTTTTTATAGAACTGAGTCTAAAGATTACGAATCTGCAATTAGAATTTTAAAGTCTTCAACTGATTTGAAAATATTTTTTAAAACCTGTACATGTAGGATTTTTGTAATTTTAAAAAAATTCGAAATTTGAGAAAAAATGTCTTTTTCTTCTGGAGAAAAGTCTTTTTCTTCTTTTTCTTCTTTTTTTTTAAATTTTAAATTCTTTCAAATTTTCGAAAATTTTATATGTACACAAACCCAAAATTAATTCCAAATCTATTCAAGATTTTGAAATTCTTATTGCAGATTCCTAATCTCCAGACTCAGTTCTACGAAAGAAAAGACATTTGTATTCAAATTTCGAATTTTTTCAAAATTTTAAAAATTTTACATGTACACGTTCCCAAAATTATTTCCAAATCTATTCAAGATTGTGAAATTTTGATTGCAGATTTGTAATCTCTAGACTCAATTCTGCAAAGCAAAAAACCTTTTTTTCAAAATTTAGAACTTTTTAAAATTTCGTAAATTTTGCGTAAAATAGTTTGGATTTAAAAATGGAATAATTGCCAGACCGGATTCAGACTGCAAAAACTCAATAATTGTCAATTTAACTTTTTAAAGTTTCTTGGCTGTAAGTACTATAATTTAAGTCACTTTTAATGTGTAAATACGTGCTAGCGCCTAATTGTGATAAAAAATTGTGTATGGGTAGTTGTTTATTAGTGATTATACAAGGGAGGTTATGTTTGTTGTTGTGTGGACCATTGTAGGCTCAAAATCAAAGGGGATAATGGGCGGTATGGGGGTTGTTGAGGTTTAAATAGCAAAACCCAAAGTAACATATGAAGGACGTTATCAAAATATCAAAGTAAATGAGTTAATGAGTGGGTGGGGAGGATAATTTTAACCACTTTTGATTGGCCGAATTGTAATAAAATACGAGTTAATAATGGTTTTTTTTCTTACGCCGTGGTATTTATGTAAATAGCAATGAAAATAGGATTAACCGCTGACAGCAAAAGGAAGGCTACGGAAAGAATTATCTTTCAAGCCTTACTTTATTTACTGTTTGTGGGATTAAAAGCGTGGTTTCCATTGTTAGGTGCTCTAAATCGTATATTAGAACAAACTTCGTTGTTCTAGTTCTGGTTATAGTACAAAGCGTTCTAAATATAAAAAATTGTAAGTTCTAGGCATGGTTCATGAATACAATAAAAAAAGGACAAACAAATATGCACAATTAAATGACATTTCAAACAGTATTTATAAACGCTGCCATTAGTTGTACGCAAAAAACTTATACAAATTAAACGCTTTGGACAGCTGAATTCATGCGCTACATAATTTTTGAATTCATCAAATTTAAACTACAGATTAGGAAATTGCATACTTTTTTATCTCTACTGTCGTCTTTGTCAACGCTTACTAATTGTTTAGCCATAAAATGCCTGGTTAAAGCTAATGCATTAAGATAAAAATACTGAATAACGCTTACATTGTAAAATTTGGTAAAACTCATATGTAGCTTGTTAAATTTAAAACTTAATTACCTTCCAATCTACTTTTAGAACCTTGATATTAAATATCACAATAAAAATGAGTTCGCAAGGGGAATTGAATACTGAAGATGGGGTTGTGGAAATCAACAGTGCCTGGGACAACTTTGTTAAATCTAGTGATGGCAGTTGCGCCACTTGTAAAACTTGTGACAAGGCCTTCAAAACAACAGGGGGTAATACAAGTGGACTTCACTATCACTTAAAAACACACAAAATAGTAGCAAAAAAAGTGCGAAAGAGAAAAAAGCATGATGGAACTGGTAAGAATAACCGTATTCATTTAGATACATATAACTTAAAATCAACACAATTATACAATGTAAAATACTTTTAGTGTCAATAAAATTAAAAACGTAATTAGTTTATTTAATTTCTCTAATTACCGTTCGATATGCTGAGATGCATCTATTGAAATGCCATTGTCTATTTTATAAATTTGTTGTATGTTGCATGAAGGCTTATACGTTTCGATAAAAATTTTTGAATTATGCCGCTTCAAGGCGTAATTGTAAATTATTATAATGGTTTCTATCCTAAAGATTAAAATTTATTTCTTAAAGAAATTTAACATAATTTTGAGAGAATTAAATTTAAAGCACGTCCATAAACTGTTTTTGTCATTCAAATTTCA
Organism: Dicyrtomina saundersi; assembly: GCA_034695245.1. Classification (NCBI taxonomy): domain Eukaryota; kingdom Metazoa; phylum Arthropoda; class Collembola; order Symphypleona; family Dicyrtomidae; genus Dicyrtomina; species Dicyrtomina saundersi. The sequence goes on along the minus strand of JAQFZE010004935.1, from coordinate 5,886 downwards.
CTTTTTCTTCGTTCACTGCATTATCTAATTTAATGGACAAATCAAAAATTCACAATTACGCTCAGAAGTGGGAGCATCTAAACATCAAATTAAAACATACAAGCGATTGTGTAGCTCGCCTATTACGAACGGCAATTTTCAAACAATTAAATTCAAACATCTAATCAAACATATATGAAAGACAAATGTATACTTTGTGTTTAACGGCACAATTTTTACTCCGCTATTGTGTAAAAGGTAAACTCCTACCTACATTACTTTTACTAGCGGTATCAAATGAACTCTTGACCTAAATGCTCGTGGTCAAAGAAAAACAAAGTATTTGCTTACTACTATACGTCTATCCAACACAAATAATTTAAAGTTGTATATCAGCTTACATAAGTAGACCTAACCTTGCAAACACCAATTACTCCAAAAATCGTGTGAGCTTATTAGCATACAGTACGTGAGAAAGCATAATATATTTACCTATTGTTTTTTTCAGATTTGGACGTGGCATCAACATCTTTAACAAATTCACGGATAAAAGCTGGAAAGTCTTACTTAGCGACAGAACAGTCCATAATGGGAATAATTGCTCGTCTCACGGCAAAGCGAGGCTTATCGTTTAGGTTATTTGAGGATGAAGATATAAAAGCCTGCATTAATGCACTTATGTTTATGCTAAAAAGAAGCGAGCGCATGCCAACTTCCGATAAAACGATAAGATCGTACGTTGTGAAATATTTTCATCGTGTCAAGGAAGCTGTTATCATGGTAATGTTTTTAAATAGTTGCAAACGCAAACAGCAATAGGAATACTAAATACTTGTGCTAGCAAGTCATAGATTTTCACAAAAAGGTTTTTATGCATTTACTGTCGTCCCATCAAAAACGAGCGTTTTTACGTAATGCACTGCAAGGGGTAGAATTTTATGTGGCAAAGATAGAAAAGAAGGCCAAACCATAAATTTAGAATTTAAAATATTTTTTTTGTTTTTTTAACGTTACAGAGCATACAACAACTGAAATTGAAAGGTACTAAATTCAGCGTGGTTATAGATGAATGGACTTCTATTGCTCACCGTAGGTACATGAATGCCACATTATTTGGAAATCACAATCTATTCTGGAGCTTAGGCTTGATAAAAATTACAGGAAGTGCTACAGCGGAAAGACTCATGGAGCTTCTCCTAGAACGGCTGGAAAGCTTCCAGATCAATTATAATGATGACGTTATTGGTATTACAACCGACGGTGCAGCTACAATGGTGAAGCTAGGGCGGGATGAATCCACTGCACAACATCAACTTTGCCTCATCCATGGGATTCATCTCGCCGTAGTAGACGTCCTCTATGAAAATAAACGTTGTTGTATAGTAGATCCCTTACAAGAAAGCCCTTTAGATTCATCGCATAATGACACTGTGAGCACAGAAGACACAGAGTGCTTAGAAGGGTTCAATATTATTGAGACGGAGGAACGAGTTGTTTTGAAGGATGTAACTATTAAAGACACTATAGGCAAAATTCGGCAATTAGGAAGATTTTTTAAGAAATCTCCACCGAACAATGAAAAACTTCAAGCTTACGTCAAAGATAAATTTAACTGTGTGGAATCCAAAATGCTATTGGTGGATTGTAAGACTAGGTGGAATTCACTGTATGCAATGCTTGAAAGATACTTGGAGATCGAAGACTGCGTTGACAAAGTTATTATTGATATTAGGTCAAATATAATAATTACAAAGCAAGAAAAGTATATTATTGAATGTATCGTGAAGACTTTAAAACCAGTAGAAGCTGTGATTAAGGACTTATCTTCTCGCAACTGCCACCTGCATCAGGCTTTTGTATCAATTAAGTGGCTATTTACAGAGCTGCTAAAGCACGATAATCCGCTGACAAATAAATTTGCAAAAAGGCTTTATATTCGAATGAAAGCTAGATTTAATATAAATTATAAAGTTATGAGATACCTATCAACAGCATCGTTTTCTAATATTATACCATCAATGCCAGTATTGACACCAAAAGAAATTCAAGAAAATCGTGAGAATACACTATACTATTTCGAATCGTACTCAGATCTGTCAGAAAACGACGAACTGGATTCTGATGATGTCGATGATGTCGATGATGTCGATGATGTCGAAGAGAGTTACAGTACCTATTTTAAACTTTTTGATATCCCAAGCAAAAAAGACATTCGAAATCATATGCTTAGTATCATTAAATTACTTTTCAACCCTGGGGACGAAAGCGTCGTACCAGTTGTGGCTGAAGAAGTATCAGTTCCGAGTAAAAGGTCATTCACAGACGAACTTCGTGAACTGCTTGCAAGCGAGGAGATACTCAGTCCAAACGAACATCAAGATTCTTCTGACATAAGTAAGAAATTACAAGCGGAGATGGTGCATTTCGAGAAAGCAAAAGAACGAACAGGTTATCTGATAAAAATTTACGATGCCTTGCTAACGGTAAAGTCCTCTTCAGTAGAAAGTGAAAGATCTTTTTCCCAGGCAGCACAAATATGTACGAAATTCAGGTCCAGACTAGGGGATGAAACAATAGATGCTCTATGCTTTCTTCGATCTTTTTTTGCTAACCCTGTTATTTACAATGACTAATAATTACAATTACCTGATGACTTGCATTAAGGTGGTACAGATAGCTTAGATATTTTCGAAAATGGCCAATTATCGTTTGGCATTTTGATGCCAAACTATTGTTCTCTTACAAGAAACCGTTTAATTGTATTAGTGAATTTAGTTTGTGAACACTTCTAAAATCTAATTTAGAAAATGAATTCTACTTTTTATTATAGTATTGTAAATTACATTGGATACGACTTAAGAAACAATTATATTAATAACTGAACATATTTCTGGTTTAGGGTTGATTTTGTAAATCATCCATAGTACATGAAACGAAATGTTTAGGTCGTAAACTTAAGATACTAATGTTTGAACTGAAAATAAAAACTTTAACTACTTTAAAGTGCTCCTTATTTTTCAGAAGACTACATATTTTAAAAAATGTCAATATTTTTGAGACAACCTATTACGTGAGTTTTCTTAGGCCTGTATGCGAGTTTAAATATCCTAATTGCAGATTCAGAATCACCATAATTATATCTACCTAAAAGACAACGAGGTTTTTTAAAAGTCTATATTTTGAAAAATGTCAAAATTTTTGAGTCCACCTATTACACAAAATATCATAGGTGTCTATGCAGGTTTGAAGGTTCCGATTGCATATTTACTCTTTCCATAGTTGTATATACCTGAGAGACGACTTTTGCAAAACTTCTAAGTCCACCTATTACTTTATATAACACAAGTGTGCATGTGAATTTAATCATCCCAATTGGTGATTCTCAATCATCAGTCATATTATCCTAACAGACATTGGTTTCCAAAAGTCGCCATTTTGAAAAATGTCAAAACTTTTGAGTCTACCAATTTCATTTTTTATCTCACATATTGATGCAAAATGATTTGATTTATTAGCAGATTCAAAATGACTATAGTCAAATTAACCTAGAAGACGACAACGTTTTCTAAATGTCGCCATTCTAAAAAATGCAAAAACTTTTGAGTCTACCTATTACATAAATTACCTCATGCTTTTAGGCGAATTTAAAATTTTTGATTAATGATTCAGAATCATTAAAGTCAAAATCACCTAACAGACGACCATTATTTCTAAAAGGCGCCATTTTGAAATTGTCAAAATCTTCAAGTCAACTTATTAAATGTATTATCTCATGTTTTGTTTTCGAATTAAAAAATTCTGAGTGCAGATTCAGAATTACTATTTTCATATCTACCTAACAGACGACGAGTGTTTTTGAAAGTTGCTATTTTTAAAAATGACAAAAATTTTTAGTCTACCTATTACGTGAATTTTCCTAGACCTTTATACAAATTAAAAAATTCTGATTTCAGATTCAGAATCACCATACTTATATCTACCTAAATTACGACGAGGTATTAAAAAAGTCGATATTTTGAAAAATGTCAAAATTTTTGAGTCCACCTATTACCTAAATTAGCACAAGTCTGCATGCTAATTCAGATTCAGAATCACCATAGTCATGTCTAAAACACGACAAATTGCTCCAAAAACTCTCATTTTGAAAAATGTAAAAACTTTGAAGTCTACCTATTACATAAATTATTTCACGTCCTTATGCGAATTCAAAAATTCTAAATGCAGATTCAAAATCACCATAGTCATATCAATCTAATAGACGACAAAGGTTTTCAAAAGTCACCATTTTTTAAAATGTCAAAACTTTTGAGTCTACCTGTTACATCAATTATCTCAGGTCTATATGCGAATTTGAAGGTACTGGTTGCCGATTCGTAATAACGTGTTGTATCCACCTAATCGCTTGTTATTAATATATGACGAGTTGTTTTACAAAATGGTGTAATTCCATTTTTTCAGAAATGAGATTATATGCGTTTCGTGTAATATCAAACTAGTTACGTTACTGTATTGATTTGTAAAGTTTGAATTTTAACGAAACCTAATTTATAAAATAGTCAAAATTTTGTTGCTTGGCAAAGCGGGATAAGTGCATTAAAAGATTTTGGGGAAAATGGGATAAGTCCACCTCAAACATGCATTTTTGATTCAACTTTGGGTTTTGAGTGTATTCTTAGTTTGTTGAAGGTAATTCACGGGCCTAAATTTTGAATGCACAAAAAAAGCTGTTTTTTGATAAGCTGGTAAGTCATGCCCCATTTCACTTCGGTAAGTCATGCCCTATTTCACTTCAGTAAGTCATGCCCTATTTCACTTCGGTAAGTCATGCCCTATTTCACTTCAGTAAGTCATGCCCAGGTGTTCATTATTGAAGAATGAGATTTTGAAATTCTTTAAATAAATTATTTCATTAATACGACACATTTTTCACTGAAATGTACAACTCGTTCCTACAACCCTATGGAATGCTGGAATTAAAAATACTATAAATTATTTTGTTGGAATTTATATTACATATTATTGGAAATATAAAAATTATTACTTTTCTTGTTGAACATATTGCTATTCACATCGTAGTAACTGTTGCTTATTAAATATTTTCGAAATCCTTAACCCAGCTCTGTAAAAACAACATTTATTGCATGATTGCTGTTAATGCTAGGTTTTCAGTTATGCCTTATCGAGGTTTGTTATATTTAGGGTTAGGTTAGGTTTTGGGGTGGGGTTTCTTTGGTAAGTCATGCCCATTTCGGTAAGTCATGCCCAACTTCGGAAAGTCATGCCCGACTTCGGTAAGTCATGCCCATTTTGGTAAGTCATGCCCAACTTCGGAAAGTCATGCCCGACTTCGGTAAGTCATGCCCCAATATTTTTTGTTTTTTAAAACACTGAACCAGGCTCCTAAGGCTGCCTGAAAACGGAAACTGACTGGAAACCTAACCGTTTCCAGTCAGTTTTTCCTACCCCCCCCCCCTCTACTTAAAAATATTAAAATTTCATCTTAAGGACTTTTTAATCCATGTTAAGTTATTGATTTTTCGGCAAAACGGGATAAGTCCACAAATTAAAGTTTTTGAAAATTTTCTAAAAAATTGTAGAGTCGGTCTAAAATTATGAACCTGTTACGCTTCGTCAGATGCAGTACCTGTAGAAAAAATTTATTTAAAAAACTCAACCTGTAACCATTTATTCATTTTTCGTCCAATCACAAAGTGCATCACAATCCACAGGAACAAACAAGAATTACCCTGATTTTCTGTTAAACGGATTATTCTCACCCGGATTATTCCTACATGGATTTTTCCTACCCGGATTATTCTTACCCGGACTATTCCTACCTACGACCAAACCTAGGACTTTTCCTACCCAGACTGGTCGCAGTTCCAAGGACTGACGGCATCCTTTTTA
>JAQFZE010004934.1:0-10730 GCA_034695245.1 Dicyrtomina saundersi | reverse complement strand
TTGACTTGCTAAGTAAAATTCGTAATTAAAGTGTGCAGTCATATCTATATTTTAAGTACAACTTTAAATGTAATTACTGTGGAAAAAGTTGTCAGTGGTGAGGACCTGCCGAATACCATTTGCATAAATACTACGTATAAACTCAAACTATCATGTAATTAAACCGTATTACGCTAAATTTATTAAAATTGTACGCCATTAGTCTGTCGCGTGTGGTAATTTAGTCAACCTAATGCTCGTGGAACTTTCTGAAACAGTTTTAAAAAGCGGGTGTAGCCTAGTATTATATATTAAAGTAGCCAAACCACATTCTGCAAATCTTAATAATACAGCCATTTATGCCTTAAAGTTTTAAAAATACGTACTTGACCTCAATAGGTTAGTAAGTCAGTAGCGACCAATAAGTTAGTATCATCCGCTCTCATCAAACCAACTATTTTGTCTTTTATTTTCACAACCTAAAAATACAAAACAAAAATGTTAACTACACGTGAAAACTACGCCAATTGGCTTGCAGTCAAATATCTTTCAAAATTTGGTATCATTCCATTTGATTTTAATCCCAACACTGGAAAAATAAGAAAATCACCATCATTACTAAAAAGTTTATTTTGGAATTGCTATTGCCTTATTTATTGGGCCTATGTATTACATATGGCTTTCACGTTATACACTCTCATCCACAACACAGCAACTTACGGAAATTTTAATTTCAATCATTTTTCAATTCACGTTATGTACGTAATTGGATATTCATTGATGGGAATATTTGCCTTAAATTGCAAGACATGGGATGGAGTCCTTCCAATTGTACGGAATGAGCTCTCAAGCAAAGTTCAAAACAAAGCGCAAAATTCGAAAACAAAATCAAAATTATCATTGCAAAAACTAATACTTATTGCTTTACCTGTTGCGCTCTCAATAGCGTATACATTAGGAGCAATTGTTGTTTTATCAGACCCAACGAGGCCTCAGCTACTTGTCCAGCTTTTGAGTGACGACTACAAGACACTTTTGAATTTCGTCATTTTTGGTGCAATTGAATATTCAATTGGCGTCCTTGGTGTGAGCAGCATCTATATTGCACTAAATCTTCAACTATTGTTTTTTGAATACTTACACAATGAGCTGTCTTTCGAAATTCAGTCATTTACAAATTCAATGTAGGTGCTTCATAATTTTATAATCATATTTAGTTAAAAAATGCAAACAATTTTTTCAATAATCTGATTGGTTTAACTGTGTTTGATTTAGGAGGTCAGGGTTCATTAAGAAACATGAAATGGAAAATGCAATACGTCACTGTTGCCATCTACACATCCTTATTAAGCTTTTCAACCAAAGCAACGCAGAATTAATTTTCTCGTTTAAGTTGTTCTGCTTAGCTACTGGTATCGGGGGGACATTCTTTTTCATCCAATTCATTCATATAGACCCGATCATTGCCCTGTTTGATGCTTTCCTTGGGATATGCAATATAGTGATGTACATAGTACTGTATGAAAAAGCGTTCAAGATCCCAAACCAAATGGCAGAGTACAAAAACTTGATTTTAATTGCGGCACAACTGGGTGTACCGGACGTTTTGGGAAAAAGTGGGAATCAGTGGGCGCAGTGTGTTGTTCAAACAAATAGGCGCAATGTCCTTGAAATCTCACTGGTTGTGAGATCGATTCCAAATCTTGGGATAAAAGTAGGGGGATTCAACCTAATGGAAAGGGTGTCTACTTTGAACTTTATAGATTTTTTTACTTCGAATGTTGCGTCGCTTCTTATTACTTTTAAATGAAAAAACAATACTATACAATCCTAATTTGTGACTTGAGCGCGAGCCTACTTAATTTTTGACGTTTGCTTGTGTAATGAATTTCTGCTTTTACGTAGTTTGGTGTGTACGCACATACATGTATCTATACCAGTTAACTTTAATTTTAGAATAAGGCTGCTGGTTTCGTTTTGCGTGTAAGTAATACCCAATTATTGATAGTTTAGTAATAATATAGTACAAGATAGACCGTAGTATACCTAATTTATATTACTAGCTATAAGCTAGGCTAGTCATCAATAATTAAGTGAATGAACTCTAAATGATTTGCTTGTTATTGTGTAAATACTTGCTTTTAGTTAAAATTTATGAAATTGGCGATTGGTGTCTCTTCACTTGTGTGAAAAAACCCAAAGTCTACTGCTTTGTAGTTGGACAATATACCAATTAACAGTGTTTGTTGTTGTTGCTGAGTATCAAATTAAGACGTTATTGTTAAAAACGTTTTAAAAAATATATATGTAAAACATTTAAATATTAAAAAATAGAAAGAACCGTAGATGTACATTAGTGCCAACTTTAAATTTTAAAATAGCACTAATGCCAGTATCAGTAGACTATGTAGGGGCCGTAGGCTGCATAATTTTTTTAAGTTGGAAACCTCAGCGTTTAGAAAGTTGTATGCTTAATTAAATTAAAAGAATGTACTATATTTTATTTGATAAGCACCGGAAATACATACAAAAGCCGTTTTTTTCTTTTCACGTTCTAATATTACTATAGTGACATTGTGTAACATATTTGTCTTTCTGTGTATTTGCCCACGACTAATTTGTAATAAAACTTTGTGAAAAATTATAAAAACAAAAAAAATTTTTAGTTATTGGAAATATGCAAGCCGTATTTATTTTCTTTAAGACTGTAGACCCTCCACTGGCCTTGTATAATACTAAACGAAACCATAAAAGAGTTAGGGATCGTCCATAAATGATCCCATCAAAATATTCAAAATGGTCAAACCCTATATATGACTCCCCTGCCATGATCTAATAACCATTGTGTAAATTGCTATATCTTAACTATGAGATGTTATTTCTATTTGGGTAGATTCACGGACCGCATCGATGCGATGCCATTTATGCACGGCCCCTTACAACTATTTATATTGAAATTCATGGGATAAATTGTAAGTGTAGAGTGTATGCATTTAGCAGTGGGTATATAAATACTGATAAACTGACGATGAGTGAGTGAGCGCGAAGTTGTGTACATACATACATGTGCAGATACGTTGGACTTTAGACGTCGGAGTTTGAATTTTCTGTCCCAGTGTGACAGGATGAGGTAAAAGTCACGAAAAGCTTCCTTCTCGACTGTGGGGAGCATCAACCACATGGCTATGGCCAGAAATAAAAAATCTGAGCACTCGGCCACTATAATTTTTAGTACGCGGTATTTGTCCCAGACCCTCTCCCCCCAGCCGCAGCCCAAGCACCTACATTGTTCATTGTACAAATCCACGAATTTGCCATGTTGGGAATTTGGGTATTCTAAAGTTAAAGAATGCTTAGAACCTTATAGGATCCTGTAGCTATATATTGGTGGCTTGGTGGCTGGGAATTTATTTGTGTTGACCAGAAAATGTCCATGAGAAAAGTGGAGTTCAAACTTGTGAGTTGATAGGATGCCGTACAGCACCCAAAGCTACCCAGTCTCCATGGATCGTGTATTCCGTATTCCGTTCCGTTTTCAGTAACTTTGAATTTACAAGTTTTCTACTTTTTCAATCGATATAATGTACATATAGTTGCTCAATAAGTTTCAGGAGGCAATCTTTCCAGGAACATTGCCGGGAATTATTCCAATAATATTTATAAATCCCTATTCCACTTCCAGTAGTCCACCAAACTTCTTTCTAAAAATTAAAGACCACTTTTTTTTTTACTAATTCCTCCTCCAATATTTTCCTAGTCCAACAACGGAGCCAACCAAACAGATTTGTTTTTTTTTTATTTTGAAGAATTATTCGTAGACTTGGTGATAAGTAATCAATTTTCGAAAAATGCAATTATTGCCAAACTGAGAAAAGATACCAGTTCATTCTCTCTATCTCTCTTGGATAATGTGGCAGATGAGCAAGAATAAGACCGATCCATCACCTTGTAAATAATGCTATCATATTCGCATTAATTATGCGTTTATTTTAATAAAGAATTACAAAAAAATCGCATGTAGCATTCAATCTCGCTGAGCATTATACTCATATAAATTACGAATTATTTCCTACTTGAAGCTACTTGTGTTTAAATGGGCGTCCTCTAGTCCTGAAAGCGACGAATTGCCAAGTGCAGTGTTGTTGTTGTTGTTTGCGAGTTTGGGTGCAGATAACGACTCCAAGGGAGAATTTTCTGATGCACTCTGACAGGAGAATGTAGACGACGGCAAGCTTCCCTAAACATTTCAGCTCAACCACTTTTTCAACAACGGACGGCGACGGCAACGCAGGGATTGAAAATGATGAGATGAGTGTGAGCAGCCACACAGCACAGCCACAAGACAAAAAAAAACAGCCTATATGTATTTCCATATTGAACCATCAGACAATGAATTTCTTAGCCATGTACATACTTTCCGGTTTTAGCCTACTTTTGTGATTTGGATTTGGATTTACGAAATACAGATTTAGATTACCGGCCGTGCCGGCCAATGCTGTAAGGTCCAAGAAAGTGTAATTCAGAGTTAACACCTCACAGGATAACGTACGGAACAGAAAGCTTCCCCCTTCGTACCTTTTTGCCACCACTACTCTTCTTCAAGGTTGTTTGTCTTGAGCAGCAGCAGCAACATTTGAACTGTTGTTGGTTTGTTTATTTCTGCGCAATGTTTCCGGAAACATTGCCACATACATATCTTTACAGATATTATACTAAATCACTACGGTTATTTTTATTTAGACTTTATATACATATTATTGTGAATGTTATCGAGGCAGTTGTACATCAGTTCTTAATTAAATTAGGAATAAAACTAGATTCTCAGAATGAAAGACATATTATAGTCTATTAATTGGATTGCAATTAAACTTTCATGCTCCATCCTTTCAGTGGTTGACATTGACACAATATCACACAATGTCATGAGTGAACCGAATTATCTGGAGAATTAGTTCACATATATGTTGACCCCTTTTAGGAGGTTTAAACTTTGGTAATTTGCATGATAGCCTAAGGGTCAGCATGTTAAGCCTGTAGTGAAAAAAGATCCTGGCCACCATATCGTCTACGAAGAACCAAAATGACTCATTTCCAATTTATGCTAGAATTAAAATGAGGTATGTCAAAAAAATACAGTAAATAAGATACATGCTTACAATGCTAATCACGAGTTTCTAAAATGAGCAAATTGTTCTATTTACATGTTTTTGAAAAGATCAAAATGTTCTAATTATGTTTTGTAAAAGTAAAACGTCCTATTTACGTTTTTCAAATGGTCAAAATGTCCTATTTACATTATTTTGAAAAGTACTCAATATTCTATTTACTTGTTTTTGGAAAAATGCACAAGGTTCTATTTACGTGTTTTCATGAAGACGTTATTTTAATTTCTTCTGTAGATAGTGCATTTTGTTTTTGTCTAAAAATGGGTATGTAGAAAAATATCAAGTTTATTTTAATAAAGTGATCTTTCTGTCATATAGAATATTATCAGTGCTAATAAACTGACGGGATGATATTATGCAATAATTAAATGTGGTCAAGTATTTAGATTTATTATAATTCGCTTCGCAATTCTGTTAATTCTAATAAACAATTCTTTTATAATTATTACAACTGTAAATGCTGTAACCTAACTTTTGACTTTACTTATTTTTCATGTATAAGAGTTTGCAATTTCAGGAAAAAGACTTGGACGAAACATATAAATGACACAAAATACACTATTTCTCTCCTATCGCCAGTATTATACATTTTTTATATCACTTCTATAAACTAATAGTGACGTAGTATTAAAATAAAAATAGTTGAACTGTGAAGCGAAGGAGAAATCTGTGGAATCCACTTGATTTTTTGCCCTTTTCTACATATTCAGTTCAGTGACTCCCCATGTATTCTAAAATCACGATGCGTAGTGACTCACGTGTAGCGATTCATGAAATTCATATGAAATTCTTGGAACTTGGTCATCATAATCTTGAGTTTATCCATGGAGGGGAGCAACGTGGTTCTTGAAAAAATAAATATTAAATCGATCAAAAGTATCAAAATATTTAAGTCTCACCACGAGCAACACGTAGGAGATCGTATTTTCGGTTCTTATGTATACCTGAAGTGATATGTTCCTTTAGCTTGCCCCATTCCAGACCCAGGCACAACAGAGATCCCAGTCTCTTCCAGCAGCTCTATGGCGTAGAATTCATCCGGCTCCATTCCCATCCCGATTCCAGTTTCCACAGCTTTGACCGGCAGAATTACCTGGACATGAAATTAATTACGTGTTAGTATCTTCTACAAATATTTGCTACTTTAAACAATGAAAGAATCTGTGTGAAAGCCCATTTAATGGCAATACACTTTCTGCATACCTTAGGAAATGCATACATGGCTCCTTGGATGGGCTGACACTCTATCCCAGGAAGGCCCTTCAGACTTGTGTACACTAAATTCGCTTTCTCGGCCAAACTCCCAAGGATCTCGCGTTTCTCAGTCTGGAACAAAGTGTGCGAGGGCTGGAAGTCTGGAAGGACTTGGGTGGGTCCACAATGCAGTCCACTGCAGCCTACACTCCACAATTGCATAAAATAAATAAACCAAATCACATGTTAAATTGACATAAATTAGTATCCAACAAAGTAGTGTCCGCGAGAAGCTGTTTTTCTCCAAATTAGTTAATACTAATTAAAAGTGCGAAATTCCGTTTTGTATATAAATGGTGTATATACCTGGCCTAGAACGGTGGGGCAGAGCGTGGCGATAAAGCTCGTGGTGAGGACCTTTTGTACAGCTGGGTCCATATTCACGATTTCGCAGTAACCACCACGAAGGCCGCATTCACCCGCGAAACCTGATTATACATTCAGTAAACAAAGAGAATAATATTGGACGGTGTTTTAATTTATCTAAGCAATTTTTAAAGATCACCACAGAAAATTTTAAAGTATGCTAACAACATGTGAGATACATTTAGTCTAATTTAAATTTTTAAATACCTTTCGAGCAGGAGAAAAAAGACACGAGCTCCATTGAACTAAACGGACTCCCCATCTCCATCATGACGCGCTTGAAGGACAGGAATTCTGAGCCCTCGTAAATGTTATCCTGGTAAACCTGATCCAGCCAATCATATGAACCACACATAATATTAATTACGTGTCTAGAATTTATTATGAAAACTTTCTACAAAGTTAGCAAAATAACAATTATTATTAAACTAATTTCCTCATACCTCATCTGCCAGAATAAATAGTTCCTCCTCCCAAGCAAATTTTATTATCTCTTCCATATTCTCCCGAGTGAGCACATTTCCTGCAAAATCGAAAAAGCTTAGCCCTACGTGTAGCTTCTGAAGTTTTTTTTGAAAATTCGAATTTTTTTGTTTGTTGGAAAATCTAGGTCAACCATATTTTTGAGACCCGCGGTTTTTCAAACCAATTTTTCCAGGGAAAAAATTCGAATCGCGTCGTTTCTTTGTAAGTACGCGTAGGTACATACTACTGGATACTGGATGAGATTAAAGAGAATTAAAACTTAATTTACCCGTCGGATTTCCAGGATTGATAACAACGAGTGCACGAGGGTTACTCGTGAGTCTGGCTTCGTCAATTGCTCGTTTCAACTCCGCTACAGACAGCGCCCATCCCCGAGACTCGTCCAAATAGTAGTCAATCTGCCCATGCGAATTAATTACACTAATTACTATATTAAAAATAGGTACCGTAAAGCTTCTAATAACTCCCGGGTTTATTTTAACGAAAATCGACTATTAAATCAGAGTAATGTTAAATCAGGTTTGAAAACGTAAAAATTTATATCGTTTGCTTACAGTGGGCATGTCATATTCCCCGAGAGTGGCTGCATAGAGTGGATATTGCGGAACTGGAGTGAGCACACCTGATTTCTTCCCATTCTCGTCCACACGTTTGAATAGTTTTAAGCAGGCCTATTATTGGGGAACATTTCAATAAAACAATTTTAATAGGAACACATAATGCATTTCAAATTTTTTTAAACTTACAAGGGAATGACGCGACATGACCGACCCAGAATTTGGAATGACCTATTTAAAAAAATCAAGCTACTTTTAAATAGTATAGATCCAAAGTAACTCGATTGCATTTTGCGTCGTTTGCCTAAAATTGCGCGGCAAAGTTTAAAAAAATTCAAATTTTAAAACTTTGCCGCCCTGTAGATTCTACAGTTCTTAACTGATTTTGATGAAGTTTGGTTTTTTCTGATTCTAAGACCTTTATCTAAAAAGTTATTTCAGGATTTTTGAAAATTCAAAAATTTTATATTTTTTGAAAAAAATCTAGGAAACCCATATTTTCGAGGCCCGTTTTTTTAAACCAATTTTTTGGAAAAAAATAAAATTTTTGAATTTTCAAAAATCCTGAAATTACTTTTTAAATAAAGGTCTCAGAATCAGAAAAAACCAAATTTCATCAAAATCGGTTAAGAACTGTAGAATCTATAGGGCGGCAAAGTTTTAAAATTTGAATTTTTTTAAACTTTGCCGCGCAATTCTAGGCAAACGACGCAAAATGCAATCGAGTTACTTTGGATCTATACTATTTAAAAGTAGCCTGATTTTTTGAAATAGGTCTTTCCAAATTCTTGGTCGGTCATTTCGCGTCATTCCCTTGTTAGCATCTTTACCCGAATTCCATCTGATGCCCCAGCAACCAAAATGATATTTTCTGCATTCGCTCCAATCCCCGCATCTCTCCTCTCAATATACTCGGCCACATGCTTCCGAATTATCTCCAGGCCTCGAGAGTCCGTGTAGGATCCTTTGGATATACATCAAAAAAAGTGGTATATATTTTATAAGTAGATTTTATTATTGGAATTTGAACATGGAAACGGAGGAAAGAAAATTACCTGCACTTCCACCACGACATCCTTTCAGAATCTCGCTCGCTTTCGTTTTGACATCAGAAGGAAATGTGGACTGCTCAATTAATTCCGGGCACGCCACTAAAGCTAAAACCTGTCCTCAAATGCACATAAAATTTTTATTAATATATCAATTAAATTCCAGTATCTATAGCATAATTAAGTCATGAAAAATCAATTATTTTATAGTAACCACAAATATGGAGTATTTACTAATTTAAAATTTGGATTTAATGACAGACCTGTCGAAGGAAGGTGATTGGCTTCTGTCCCATTGCATGAGCATCCCCGACGTTCGCTTTAATTACTTCCTTAAATGGCTTGTTCATCCCCTATGTAGAATGTCATGGTGAAATCCTTCTCAAAAATATGAGCTCAATAATTCTGTTCGTTACTTTGGGTAATAATTGTAATTGTCTTCTTACTCGACTCAGATCCTTCTCGATTTCGATAGCCCGACAAATGACAGGACCCCGGACGGCATATTCTAGTTGTTTCAAGGACAAAATACAAGGATTGACCGTGTGAGTTGTAAGTGTCTTCTTTGAATGGTTATGGTTGGTGATGGTGTTAATTTCCGGGCACTTTTTGACACGAAGGTGGTCACTTCCATTTTTATAAGTTTCTTTCTTAGTGTCGTCTCTTATGTGACATGAGTTAAGAACCGGGTGAGCTTGTCCACGTTCCATAATATTATTTTTTTTTCAGATTTTTCTTTAATAATCTTTGTCAGTGCTTACAACAAATTCCAATGAATTTCTGGTCAGAGAAATGGAAAAATCGTAAAAAAATTTCTACTTATATACAACGTGCTCTGTGTCAACTGAGACAAGTATGTTCACACTAACTGACCAGACCAGGAGTTTTGCGGCTATTTATTACGGTCACGTTTAACTGGATTACTTGTATTTGGACTGCGAGTGACTAATTGAGCAACAAGTAATATATTGCCGAAAATCCTCAAACTCAATACGTGAAATTATTTGACTTGCGCCCCATGCCCATACGTACGTTATTAAATTCGTATACATATTAAGTTGACTAAATAAAGCAACGCACTATACATCCTGTACCTATGTTTAATATCATGTCTACTAAATATGCCTCCATCCAAATAATCGTATTTACCTCTTTCAACATGTAATACCAGTAAATGTAACGAGTAAACCGAATGGGAATTCTCTGGAAAATTAAAGTACACGTGTTGACCTCGACACCCATTTAGGATTTGCTTGTTGAACGTTGTACATGATTAAATTTTACCTGGAATTAATGAAATCGCATTATAGCTATATTACTTATATTAAAGAAATTGAAGATATTATGTGAGTGAGCTCACGACAGTGCTCAAGAAATGAGTTCAGATTTTCCAGCATCATTTATGTTCTACAGTGCCAAATACTTTTAATAGCAATAGTGCGTGACTCTGAGTCGTTTCTTAATTATTATGATGATCCCATTATATGAACAAACAATAATAGGTATGAAATGAAAACGAAACCCTGTAAAGTATACTGTGTCTGTTAAGCTACCTCAATCCACAATTCAAGGACAAGGACAGCGTTAAGCTGATTTGGAATAAAATTCACTTATCATATAATACGTGTTAGCGTGTTTTACTCAGAAAATATAACAAAATGCTCTTCCGACAGACGCTGATTATAATTTGTATTTTTCATGTGTGAAAGTTTGAGAATTTCTCTGTGACAAAAGACTTGGACAAAAAATATAAATTACTCAAAATAAGCCACAATATTACGCCTCTCCCATCATCAGTACACGCTAAGAAAAATACTAGCGAGTTAACTTCGAGGCTATTAAAATCTAATGTAATACTCTATTACACCGGCACC
>JAQFZE010004933.1:0-10730 GCA_034695245.1 Dicyrtomina saundersi | reverse complement strand
TAAACCATATAACCATCTCATGTCCCATCCCATGGCCATGGTCATAGCTGCTGTCACTATCATACAGTCAATGAAATTGTCATATAATAGTGGAATGAATAGTATCAGAAGTAGAAGCCTCGGTCGGTCTCGGCCTCGGCCTCGGCTCGGCCGCTTTCCGGCTACTTTTGTTTTCAATGAAAACAAAGTGGATTTTCCCCATTTAAATCCAATCTTATGAGCATCCAAAGCATTAAAAGCGAAAATTCGCAAAGACTCCAAGAGTGTATAGACAAATGTGCGCTTAATCGTCTGAGACACTGAGATCAAGTCCTTAAAGTGTTTGAACAACTAAATAAAAGAGCAGAGTCACGGAGATGGATATAGAAAGGATTTTGAGAAGAAGAATCTTTACAATTTTACATCGTCAAAAATCACATTATTGTCTTCATTTAAATTCGTCACCAGTCTCCCATTGTATGTATTTCCAGAGAGAAGTAGTACTTTAAAAATAGCTCCGCGAGGTTCTTAATCCTCATCCAACGCACATTATTACGCTTGTCTAAAAGCTCTCTAGCAATGCACTGCTCTCCCTCTACTTTTTCCAACGAAAAATGAATGCCTAAAAGCTAAAATTCTAAAAAGTTATAGTGGGTTCTATATATTATAGGCCGTCGTACACTTGACGGCCGGCGAAGCGTTTGCTTAAAATCAACGTCAACGTCAGTCAAGCCTTCTGTCCAGTACTCCAGACTCCAGATCCACATATGTAGTCCTACTACCCTGCCTATAATTACGTATGTACTCATACCAACTTACATGAAGGACTTACAAAGAACAATATTTACCAAAAGATAATCCATATAAATAAACAAGCATTGCACACACTACTTACACACACGTGCCGTGAGCAAAATCCCAAATGTAGTATGGTGTTATTAACAAAACAAAAATACAGAGACACAAAAAAACAATTGTGGTTGACAATAGAAATTACAGAATACAGAAATGTTCAAAGGATTTACTTTTTATCTTTGCCAAAAGAAAAAATGCGTTTCATGCTTCCCTGCTTTCAAATCTTCATCATATACTTGCAATGGAATTTTTTATTATTTAAATTTCAAATTCAAAACCTACCTAAATCTACGTTTTCCTACGGCTACGGCTTTTCCGCGTACGCTATTTCTAGAGTACCTAATACCTACCCACCTACCTACCTACTGATATTTACATTGGTACCTTCGCTATAGTTTCCTTATAATTGCGCCTAGCTAAAACTGAAAGTGTAATAATAACACACATATATACCATTTTACTACCGTGACCGTAATCGTATCTTCAGAAAAACCGACAAATGTCTATGAATC
This sequence comes from Dicyrtomina saundersi, assembly GCA_034695245.1. Classification (NCBI taxonomy): domain Eukaryota; kingdom Metazoa; phylum Arthropoda; class Collembola; order Symphypleona; family Dicyrtomidae; genus Dicyrtomina; species Dicyrtomina saundersi. The sequence goes on along the minus strand of JAQFZE010004933.1, from coordinate 9,384 downwards.
TACAACTACAAAAAGATACCGGTAATGATATTTACATCTCTAGGTACCTATATCTGTAGATTGTAGATGGGTAGGTACCCCACGTATTATGTGTCGTAGCTGTTTTCCATGTCGTTCTGTAGTTCTATGAATATTTGCATTGCAAACAATTTTAAATCGTACGTCGTATGTATCTAGGTACATGTATATAGGGATCGTTACTGCTATTTCCCTCCACAGTTCCACACTCCTGCCTTTTATTCATTTCCATTCCTTCGTACGTAGGTACTTCTCTCATTCGTATTCGTAAGTTTTTGAGCATTACAGAGGCAGATCGAGAGCGAGAGGGAAATGCTCTGACAAGAGAAAAGTATAGAATAGGAAAAAAGTCAATAGGATAGCCACGGCAGTTAAATTATATACCTACTTGGAAGGGGTACATGGTTAAAATTAATGACTGGCTTATACCATACCATTAAATTTTATTTCCAGGAAAAACGTTTATTTTACTTTTCAATTACGGCCCCTACTCTCTCCCTATCTACCATCTATGCTATAGGTATTTTTTTTATACCAAGTCAGTATTTGTATGACACGTAGTAAGGGCCGCGTATATTTTAGAGATAGAGACACATGCAGGAAGGATTTAATCTAATAAAAAATATAGATAGCGTCTGTGAAGAACCAAAATGACCCATATCCAATTCAAGCTAGAATCAAAATGAGCTATATGTCAAAAAAACAAAATAAGAAACATGCGTAAAATGTTAATTAGGAGTTTTTTAAAAGTGTAAATTGTTCTGTTTTAATGTTTTTGAAAAGTGCAAAATGTTCTATTTGCATGTTTAAAAAAAAGTGCAAAGTGTTCTATCTGTATTTACATGTTTTTGAAAAGCGTCAAAATGTTAATTAGGAGTTTTTGAAAAGTGTCAAATGTTTTATTTAAATGATTTCAAGACATGTTTTAATATTTTTGTAGATAGTGGATATTGTTTTTAGCTACAAATGGATATGGGTCATTTTGGTTCTTCACAGACGATAGGTACCATCTACATGGCGGCATTAGGTAGCCTCCTCATAGACAGATTCCGGCCGTAGCCGTAGCCGTAGTAGCGGAGTCCCGTAGCCGTAGCTCGAGAGCAGTTGTCAATAAAATTGAAATGGAAACATGTAAAAAGTGCCACTATAGCTTATCAAGAGCGAAAAAGGAATGGACTGACTAGTAGCCTGAAAAAGCAATAGTTAAAATAGAAACGATAACAACAAGTGAGTGAATGAGTATAATTTAAGATACTGTGCAAGCAAAATACGGAGCAATATACAGATTCAGATAGATACACGATGGGTTGTCAGTCGTACATCGCGCACATTTTGCCTTTGCCTCCTTCACTGTGCGTTGTAATTGTAGTTGGTACCTAGCTAGGTACATACATCCTATCGAGATGAATTTTTAATCAATCAATTAAATTTATACTGCTGTAATAGCTTCGGATGTTGTTTTTTTTGGGATTTAGTAGCATTCCTTTCATTTCATTTGAACACACTATATGGAGTCTCTTTGAAGTAATTTAGGAGAGTGAGCCCCATCGTTTCTGATTAGAAAAATAGTACATCTCGCCCCTGGTTCTGGTCCTGGTCCTATGGCATGGCCTGGCCTGGTCTGGGCCTGATCCCTTCATTGACATTGACCCGACGTTTCCCATTTAATGAGAATTAATGATCATAGCTTATCGTTAGAGTGCTTACTTATCGTTAGTGTACTCTATACATGCACACATCCTTGAAAGTCACATATCTCTTTCCTGACTGAATACTAATTCAAATTGTAATGGAAGTAAATTTAAAATGTAACTAAAGTGTAGATGAGGCGGACATTACTACCAAGAATTGGTCAGCTGTCTGATTTTCAGTCGACGTCGACATCAGCATGAGAACATCTGCAGCCTTTGTCGATACATACTTTCCTTCCTTTTTTTTACGATTAGGGATATGGTTTACTGATACTCCTACGACTTCAATTGACTACGATCGACATAACATTCTTCTTAATTTTGTTATCGATAAGAAATCGTGTATTTCTTTACTGCGTGCACTGTGCTCTGTCCGAACAGGAGATAATCAAATTCAATTTTTATTATGTCTGTCCCTGTTTTCTTTGGACTTTGGAGAAACAGTCCAGGATGGCAGAGTCAATCTTGATGGGCCATGCTATATGCATAGCTATATATAGGAATGTCCAACATAAGAAATACAAAATACAACAAAGCCGAAACGATGGACTTTCGCCTACTTTATAGTATCATTAAGATTCGATCAGAAACTGAAAATGGATCGGTACGACATGATGTGGTGGTGTGGGGTGTGGATTAGGTATTGGTAATTGTTCCACGTTACGTCATTTATGAACTATGGGCAAGTCCAGGACCTTTGTGTACAGAATAATAGCAAAGGACTGAGCATGCTGGACAAGAAACAAACCACGAACACAATGTCTAACACGTAAATGCATATTGTAGACATTTTCGAAGTGTAAAACAAAAACAAAGTTAGGGGGCAGATTCGAGTAAAAGAAGAAGGAAAAAAAAGGGAAATAAATCCTTGAGCTGAGAACTGCCTTCGCTTCGTACAGAATACATTGAGAATCATTTCCTAGTTCATTCATGCAAGGACATGGAAAGCAAGAAGACATAGTGTGTGCTTATGTCGGCTCAGTGTCCCACGTTAAATTTATACGTTTCTTAAGTTTAAAAAAAATAGTGAAGTCGAAGTGTGGACTATTGTAGCCGTGGTCCTTAAACAGTACATGCGTATAGACTATAAGGCAAGAGTAAATACAGATATATGTTATGGCATGATGCATGCTACTATATATAGGTTTAAGGTTTACTCGTGCTTTCTTATTTTTATTTTTTTTTTTACTTATTCCGAGTGAAACAAGAAACAACCAAGTAAAACCAACTTCAACGAAGCCAAACTAACAACGTGAAAGCGATCGTATATAGGCCGTTTGGTCGTAGGTAGTAGGGTGTTATGGGGCCTACATACATATAGGTATAAGCTTCTTCAGTGTGGGAAAAAAATTGTTGTTAGGTACGGTTCGGTTGGTGAACAAGATGGAACGACCTGCTGTCTCCCATCAGAATATTACCAAACGCCACTCACTCTATCAAAAATTTCTTTCTTTTTTCTCCGGAATCCGGAAGAAGTACACACTGTGCACATGCAGCAATGAGCTTCATTTTCTCTGTATTCCTTCTTCCTTTCACATTTCTTCCCCCACACTTTATTTTTGGTGTATTCCGTTTCATTCATACGTGAATTTTTATGTTACGGCTATGTGGACAATCAGCTTGTGATAAAAGTTGTGAAATATAATTTTCTATACAAGAAGAACTATGTATTACGTATAGGTATGAACTGCATTAAGCATATATACAACGTATCAGGTTCAGGGTTCAGTATCAGCATCCGCAAGACTTGATCGTTGATTTCCGCAGAAATAAACGAGTAGGAGTTTTATATAGAAACCTGTAAAAAAAATCGAAATCAAAATATTCACTATTAAAACATATTGCAAAGTTGGGAAACCTTGATGTACTTCGCCCACTTTATTACTACTGAGTATGAGTATACTGACTGACTGAGATGAAAAATGTATTCCTAGATTTTATGGATTCAATAAATTGGAAAGTTGTGCTGTAATAATACTGATTAAAAAGCAGAAACTATTAAAATTAAAACAACAGACGGATGCAATATTTCATGGGTTTTGGTCTCTTCTGTGTTCAAAATTGTTCTTGATTACATAGTATGTTGTTGTAAAAGATTGGAATCAAAACACTACTGGGTCTTTTGCTGCTATCTCTGTTATAATATTTTCTTTAAGGGGTAGCGTCCGTTTAGTTCATACATATTGCTTTAGCGAGTAATCGTAATCGTGAGAGTTAGTTCAGTATATCATAAATAGTTTCCGACAAGTTGTCAGAGCAGCAAACAAGTTTCTGTTGCGACAAATAAAGTTGAACAGGGACAAGAGCGTCTATTGTCTAAAATCACAACTGCGTCAGGTTAGTCTGGCAAATAAATTAATACTAAATAGTTGTTGTTGTTAAGCTTCTTGTTATTATCTTGCTTTTAAAATAAACTAAAAATAAATTATTATGATGAAATTCAAAAGTTTGCATTCATAAAATTTGTGCAGAAGGCATGTTTCAATGCGGAGGTAGGGGCATGCTGTTTAGTTCATAGTTATATCGTAGATTAGGTACATTCGTTAAGCTTCCCACCCACAACCCAAATTCTCCAACATTCTATTTTTCATTCATTATTAGGTGTAGGTAGATTGTAGATTAACCAAAGAGTATGGTTATACGTTTAAGCCCAACCAAAATTAACTAGTCAAAAGTTATTAATGTATTCTTAAGATAATTTAAGATATTATTTTACTTAATATATTGTACAAAATTCCTGTATCATTCGATTAGATTAGTGTAGCCGAGTGGCTTATTAACCTTAGTTTTGTAAAGTAGGATATTTCTTTGTTGTCTTCGGCTTACAAACTCAGTTTTCATAAACTAACGTACATCAATACATCATGGCAAGTACTCCGGTAAAAACTTCGGACAAAGAGCTGAAAAAGGCTATACTAGACCCCAAATCAAGTACTAACGTGAGTGCTATAAAGAAGACAAAGAAAAATAAATGGCAAAAATCAAATAACACAGCCAAAGTTCGTGTCAAGCTCCCATCAATTGAGTCATACCAAAAAGAATTGGAATTTCCGTAAGTTTTCATTTGATTTTTTCGTAGTAGTAAAAAAGAAAAGAGATCCCACAACATATCCGATTAGAATTTTTGATTTACTCCCAAAAAATACTCAAGTCACTACTACTTTATCTGGCTTCTCTGATTTTCTAGACACACACACAGAGAATACAGAGATTTCCGAGTTGTATTTTTCCATTTTTTTTATATTCGCTCCGAGCTTCAAGTTATATTATTGGACGAGTGACTTTATGTATTTTCCATTCCCATAAAACTTGGAACATTTATATCTATATTTTTTAAATCGATTTTTACTCTCTCACATAAAAATAACAAAAATATCATCCATACAGGGCGGATGCACCAGGGCGTGTAATTGTTCGTTTAGAGCGGTTGATGGGCACAGATAAAATCCGAATCACAGATTCCAAATATATGAGTACACTTTTGGAGCGTCTGGAACAAGAAGAGAATGAAGCATGGCTGAAGAGGACGAGAGAGAGGAAATTGGCAGAGAGAAATCGGTTTCGTCAGTTAGCTGTGGAAGGACTAATGGAGCCTACTGCAGATATGGAAGATTTATTACAACATCCTGTTTTCCGGTAAACAAATAGTTTTAGCAAATTTTTAAACAAAAATCAAATCAAATTGAACAAGACGATTTGAGAATGAATTTTATTTAAGATTTTTTTTATTAATAATTTAAAATGGTTATGATTTATTTTGATTACTCAATACACATAACATACTATTTCAAATCCTACTTTCAGTGTAAATCGGATTTTAAATCGGCTAAGTAAACTTGACACAGACATCACCATGACCCCGATGAAGAAATTGCCTCCCATAACTCCAGTAGAACCATTTGCTGACAACCGTACAGGCGGACCAGTGAGATATAGTATTACTGGAATCAGCTATGGTAAGGAAAATGATTAATTTCGACGATGCCTTCTCTTTCCGTCTTTCCTACACGTCTCTCATTTATTTTGTTGTTGTTTCCTTCCATAGTGTACTATAAAACAAAAATAAAAAATTGCTGTATCAAATATATGACATAATAATAGCATGGGGCCTAAATCTAAAGGAATAGATGAGAGACTTAGATTGAGAGCTTCACTTATATTTTTAGGTGAAGAGGAGGAGGAGGAAGAAGACGATGCAGCCTTCACGAGTGAGTTGAATGAGGAAGACGACGAAGAAACTGGGGATGAATCTCAAGCGGAAGAGGACGACGAAGAGACGGACGCCTCTCCTCCTAAGATTACAATGGAAATCGAGGAACCGGCCGGGGCGAATGACGAAGAATGGGGCGGCGAAGATTACCAGAGTCGTCCGTACGATCAAAATGACTCCTTAGCATCCGCGAAATTGCGCTATGGAATCCCAGCAAGTGAAAATATTGAGTCCAAGTGTAAAGGATATAGATCTCAACTAGTTGACCTCGTTTTCGATGATGCTCAGGTACACAATTCCTGTAGTTCATACACAATCACAATTGGCGAATTGGCCATAAAAATGGTTACTTGTCATTTTTGGTTTATAGTAGTAGCACATCTCGATCTCACAAATTATCCATGTTGCAGAGACTGCAATTTAATTGCAGTCGAAGCCAATTCCATTTTCGACTTTTGTATAATATCATCATTTTTATTGACACTTTTATTTGTAAGTTTCATAATATAAAGTACACAAATATACAAAACCATAAATATTATTTTTATGTTTTTTCTTATGTTATTGTAGGGTGGAGCGTCGGAAATGTACGAGACAGCCAAGGATGTATTAGGAGCTTACAAACGAGAACAACAAACCGCTGATGACTTTGTCATTAAACTTAATAAGCTTCTATAGTTATTGTAGAACAAACATTATTTTTTTATATAAATTATTATATCAGGAATTTTACTACTATCCAAAAACTTTTCTTACTTCATACTTTATGGCTTATGGTTTCCCACGTGCGTAGATAAATTTTCCCATTGAAATTAATTTGGATTATGTTTGTACGTGTGCTATAGCGTGTGCCACAGCACCACCCCTACTGTTCACCATATAATTATACTTACTCAAAATTGGATATTTGAAATTGTAATCTTGTTTTATCAAATTATCTAGGCTAGTTAATAGCGGCGAGTTATATAGTTAGTAAGAAAAGATTTTTAAAAAATGTTATTTTTATTTTTATAATATACTTAATAAAAATATGGCAAAACCCGCTATAAAGTAATTTATTATTACGTTCTATGCTATAATATGTATGTGCACAAAATTATTTTATGGCTACTCATGAGTAAATAATTAATGGTATAATTACATTTATTTTTATGTAAGTTCACACTACTCGCTCGGTTACCCATTAAAAGTTGCTGAAAATCCACGTGCCACGGCCACAGTGCCAGTGCTATTACTCGCTGCTCCCATTGCAACTAACTGCCACTGGGCATTCAGCATCAGTCAGTTTTTGGGCGCGAAAATAAATCAAACTGAAATGTTTACGTTACTTTTAAAGTACAGAGCTGGAATTAAATGGAAGGGAAAATAATATAATAGAAATCTACTATTTTACACTATTTTATAAGCTCATTTATTTGGTTGTTCTCGCCGTGCCGTGTCGTGGTGCAGTGGTGTTAAAGACTGACAAAGCCACTAGTTAGTGTTTGTTCTGCCTTTGTTCTAGGAAGAGCTCTAGTCAGTTACTTCCCGTTTTCAAGGTTAAAGGTTCAAAGTGTTCAACAAACTTCAATTTCAAATTAAATTTGAAATTGACATGCCTCTAAAAGTGCATTTAACTTACAAACAGGAAATAATTACTTGTAGGAGCCTATCTGTACATACTGCCCACGTAGTAGTTTGTTCAAATCCACCAAAATGTGTGGGGATTTTCACGCCTCCAGCTCCAGCAGCAGCACCTACTTCCACTTTCAGTTTTAGGTTGGATCAACCATGTAAAATCCTCGATCTACAGTCCGTCTGCGTCTGCAGCACTTGCTCAAATTCAGCTGTAGGTATTTTTTCAAATTAGAATTCCAGTTGGTTGGGTGCACTGTAGACTTGACAGGAAATAGGAAAAAAGAGGACTGGAGGAGGAAAGAAATAAATTGACGAGACTGTGTGATAACTTAATTTAAAAAAATTTTTTTTTGCTTCCAGGCGGTGGCTGAGGTGAATAACCATGTAGCTCAATTTCGGGACTTGCTAATCCATATAGGACAATCAAGAGATGGACCTGAAATGCGTGAGAAAATTCGACGTATGAGAAGACTTTGTATTGACTCTTGCCGTCATGCCGTTCATCTCCTTCTTCAGCAAGTTCGCAGGTAAATTAAATTTCTTTTTTTTTTGTACAGAGCGCATAGCGCGCTACTCTTTCTCATCTCTTCAAGTTTCAAACCTTGTCCAGTTGTTCATCCATCATTTTTGCCAATTTAAAACAAAAAACAAAAAATTCTGATTTTTCTCTCTTTGTATTTGCTATTAACCAAGCCGTGTTTTCATTAGTTCTGTGTAAAGTTGGAGTTTGAGAAGTGTTCAAGTGTCAGAGCTCCTAGAGTTCCAGAGTTTCTCTCTTTGCCTTCCCTCTCGTTGTTCGTGCTTGAGAAATCTTATGTTATGTACTACACCTACCTACTCACATCATCTTATCGATTCATTTTTAAAATAGAGTAGTTACAAAACCAAACACGTACGTTTCGTCTCTTGAGAATTATTTGTCTTTAAAATTTTACTTATATAATATCGAATGAGAAGTGAAGTTTTGGCATTTCTGGTGTTAAAGTCTGTAAAATTTAGTGTTTTGCTGCTGCTGTGCTGGTACGTCGATATAGTCTTAATTTTGTATGTAGTCGCGGATCCAAAAGAAATTTTTATAACATTATAACATTTTCTAATATCTATCAAAAATTTTTGGATCCGCCGCTGATCATGTCCATACATGAACACATGTCATGTAGTAAAGCCTGTATATATATAAGATGCTATATTTTATTGTTGAAGAAATCTTATATGTACTTCATACTGTTTGTTAGTAACACTCCATATCTTTCCCATGTCATGGGTTTTATGTTCGATTAGATAAAATGTCAGAAGTGCCTACTCCAGCTTTTTGTAGGGGTATGATTGATAGTAATGGAACTGTAAGTAGGAGTAAAACTTTAGACTTTCGAGATTGCAGTGTGCAGTGCAGTTGCTGCAGTTTTTTTCTCTTAATGAAACTGAGAATGATAGCGTAAGATGAGCCGGCTTTGTGCTCAAGAAAATGAATGAATGGTGAATGAGACCGAAGAAAGAAAAAGAATGGACGGAAGATTACAAAAGAGTAAGATGGTGGGTACATGTATGTTGTGAGTGAGGGAGTGAGTATCATGGAGGATGGGAAATGAGAGCGTCACGGGTATACATAAGAAAAGTTGGTTTGGGTTATAAAAGAAAACGACCAAGAACAGAGCAAGGAGATAGAGGAGGGTAATTGTATTTTCATTTTACCCAAAAAAAAAACGAAAACGAGAAAGATAACTTGCTTTGTCTTGCAGAGAGATGTAGTTGAATGGAGGAGGGTTCCATATTAATCGAGCAAATCTGTCTGGAATTGAATATCGCTAGAAAGGAAATTTTCAGCAGGAGGTCTGCTTAGACTTAAGT
>JAQFZE010004932.1:0-10730 GCA_034695245.1 Dicyrtomina saundersi | reverse complement strand
GGCTACCGCTTACTATTCATCCCATCAGGCCAAAATAAAAATAAATGCACATTTCGAAAATCAATTTTAAAATTCTTTTATTTTTTCGGATAAATTATATGAACAACAAATTTTTTTTCTAATTGCTTGCAAACCATCCAAGAGCAGGGGCAACATCCGAGTATACTCCCGGGTATTGAATTTGACCACAGGGGGTGTATCCCCAGGACACAACTCCAGCAAGGACACCGTTACAAACCAACGGGCCACCACTATCTCCACCACAAGGTCCTTTCCCCGTGTCACCAGCGCAGATCATTTGCTCAGTCACGTTCCAGAAGTCTCTGAAAAGATACTTGCAGAGGTCAAAGGGCACGACTGGCATGTTCACCTCTTGTAAGGTCCCTGGCTTAGACACGGTCCCATCCCCCATCACGTTTCCCCAGCCGGTGTTTTTGCAGTTCCCTGAGGGTTCGTAGTCTGAGGAAGCTGGTAGGGCGACAAGGGATACGTTGACATTTAGTGTCAAGTTTTTGGCCAGGCGGATCACACCATAGTCAAAGTCTACTGTGTCACTATAAGTTTACGGGCAAATTAAAATGATAATTTAGTTTTCAGTATTTTTTTATTTCTAAAAAACAAAAAAAGAATTAAATATTTTTAAACTTAATTACTCATTGTAACGTGGATGGTTAGCAGCAAAAGAAATTTCTGCCACCTGCTCAGTTCCCTCATTTACAAATAAATTATGATCTCCAGCCACAACTCGGACATTGCTTATGTTTTGTCCGTAGACACAGTGACCAGCTGTGATAATTTTATTAGGCTCGACAATACTTCCACCACAGTAGTGATTCCAGTTCGTCCCATTGTTCACTTGCAGAGAGACTTGGTATGGGGCAGAGTGCGGCACGGCATCGCTCCCACCCACGATATTTGTTCCAATATCTTCAGTGCTTTTAATATGGCCTGGAAAAGCTTGGGAAAAAATTTTAAATTACCAATTTAATTCCCTTGGTTACTAATTTATATGCAATACTTTTTTATTAAAATTCTAAAAAATAAATTTGCATTAAAAAGTCTTACCCAGAGCCGCTGTGGCCACACACAATAAAATAAAAACTTTCATAATGATTTTTAGTGTAATCAGTTAAGTAACAAGAAGGCTAAAGGTTTAACAATTTACTTATAGTAAGCTTGGAATTCTGGTAATGTGCGAATTTATAGATTTGTTATATTTTTATAGTGTGTGTGTGTGGAAATGATGATGTGGCAATCGATCAAAATTATCGAAAGTTTAATTAATTAAATGGAGCAATCCTTGGTACGTTATTCGTTTATCAGTGGGTTATATCTTCAATTATATTGATAAATTGATTTTAGTCCAGTTAAGGCCAAGGCGCTGAACTATTATTAGATATCGTTATAGTGAAGAATAAAAATTAGCCATTTGATTTTTTAGTATCGAATGATAAAATGTACTATCTATGCTAGCTACACATGAAAATAAAATACGATGATCCTAAATGTAGACAAAACGGTTTGCATTTTTTTAAACGTGTATTAAATAGAGCATTTTACATTTATATAAAATATGTACACAGAATATGTTACACAACTTAAACTAAACACTTTCGACTTTATAAAAAATTTTTAAATAGAACATTTTACACTTTAAAAAAATGTGTAAAAACAACATTTTACACAATTTAAAAACATGCCAAAAGAACATTTTAGACTTCTTAAAAACATGTAAATAAAATATTTTGGACTTTTGAAAGACTTGTAAATGGAATAATTTGCACTTTTCAAAAAACATTCAAATAAAACATTTTGCGCTTTCAAAATCACTTCCTTAAAAAACATTTTGCATTTTTCAAAAACATACAAATACAAAATAATTTGCACTTTTAAAAACTCCTAATTATTATTTTAAGAATTTATCCCATTTAAAGTATTTTCGTGACATAGCTCATTTTAGTTACACCATAAATTATAGATACTAACTAATTTGAGACTTCACTCACGATTCACAATATTGATGAATTACATTATGGGATTTTACGCAGATTAGATGAGTTTTTCCATAACTTGCAATACAATTTCATTTATTCGATAGGAAAAATGGCAATTAGACTTACATTCAATTTCAACCAATTGTCAACATCAATCATCTCACCGTAAAGTATAAATATCAGTAAGCAGAATTTCAGAAATAAAAAGTGTATTTTGTGCTTCACCAATATTGCAACTTAGAAATAACCTACTGCATTATCTGCAATTGAATTCGCTTTGTAATTAAATTGTATTTGTTATTAGATACGATTATGTGCAAACACAATTCATGAACGGATTTCTACACATAGAAGATGAAACTGGGATTATTATTGTTATTATTATTAAGGATGCACAGAAGCAGAGAGATGGGTGCAGATTAAGACGCTCTATTTAATTCTACTCTTTTTTTATGGCACTTGGCTATATTCAGTATAGCACCCTATAGTCTCTAGGTAGGTACACAATTCGATATACTTTTGTTTGCTTTATGCCTTTGCTTTTGATTTGGATTTGGACTTGGCATTAGGGAAGTTGGTGATAAGTAGTGAAGGTAGGTAGCGGTAGCGATAAGAGAGGCTAGCGATAAAATGCCTCTCGAATTCGAGTGGTGAAAGGATCGTCGTCGAATGCAATGCGTATACTTGTAAAATTGGCATTAATAAGTTAAATAGGGATTTATAATGATACTTGATTATATACTTGGGGCAGGTAGTAAAATGCTAAATGAACCAACTGCAATATATCTGAATGTTATATGGGTTTTAATTTCTGCTAACTCATCCTTTTATTCCTGGCTCAATACATTCATTGTGGGAAATTGTGTACTTTTGATGTTTGGATTTAAATTGCGGAAGCTTTTTTAAATGGAAAGGGTCGTCCATAAATGATGTCATAGAAAAATTATGATTTTTAGAACCCTGCTAACAGCTTATAACAATTCCATAAATGTCTATATCGTCAGTGAAGAACCAAAATGACCCATACACAATTTAAGCTACAATCAAAATGAGCTATGTCATAAACAGAAAATGAGAAACATGCGTAAAATGTTAATTACGAGTTTTTGAAAAGTGTAAAATGTTCTATTTACATGTTTTTGAAAAGTGTAAAATGTTTTATTTTCATGTTTTTGAAAAGTGTAAAATGTTCTATTTACATGTTTTTGAAAAGTGCTCAATATTCTATTCAAACGCTTTCAAGACATGTTTTAATATTTTTGTAGATAGGGGATTTTGTTTTTATCTACAAAGGGATATGGGTCATTTTGGTTCTCCGCTGACGATATTCAAAATGACGTATCAATAAAATACCCAACTGCACCCACTCTGACACTGACCCTACTGATGACATCATTTATGGACGATCCTTAATATGCTTGCTCCTACCTTGTTTGATAATAAATCGTATTTTTGAATAACATATGATTATAATGTATCGTTTGTGTGGAGAGTACTCATTTATTTAGAGTTGTAAAGCCTATTGAAATTTTATGCTAATGTGCTACTGTGCTACGGCTACGGCTTCGGCTACGGCGTATTCTCAATTTTAAATACGTACCTAGATTAATAGAGTTTAACTAGATGTAAGACATAATATTTTAAAAAAGAAATGTTAAATGTTTTAGCTACAGATTACAATGAGATGAAGCAAATACGACTCGTACTTTAATATTAAAATAACTGTAGAATTTTCGTTGAGTGAGGATTGTTAAGTAGATAGGGATATTTGATCTCGAAATAACTGGCTTAAAGTTGGATCAGGCGCTGTTACTTTTAAATTTGGCATACATCAAAATGATATATAATTATATATCTAGTTTAATCTAGAGTACCTAGAGTCAAAAAGATCTATGCCAAAAAATGTCTATTTATGTGATTTGTGTAGGTGCAAAATATTACATTTACATGCTTTTAAAAAGTGCAAAATATTCCACACATATTTTTGAAAAGTGCAATATATTCCATTTACAAGGTTTAAAAGAGTGCAAAATCAGATGTTTACACGTTTTTCAAAAGTGCAAATTATTCCAAATACATTTTTTTTAAATTGCAAAGTGTTCTATTTACATGTTTTTTTAAATTACAAAATCAGTCATTTACACATTTTTTAAAAGTGTAAATATTCCAAATACATGTTTTAAAAAATTGCAGTGTTATATTTACATACATGGTTTTACCGTTTAGAATCTCGTTATATATAATAGTCCTTTTGTAGATAGTACATTTGTGTTTTCTAGAAAAATATGGACACAGATTGGATTAACTTCTTGATACTTCACTCTCACAATAATATGCATTTATCTAACAGGTATTTAAATTTAAATTAACGCTAATTACCGCTTACATAGAGCAACATCTACCACGTTAATATTTATAATTGAAATAGTGATATTTGAATAAAATTTTCTGCGCTTTTTACGCTTCCTGATAGTCCATCTAGTTAACGATTAACGAGCTTTGGCACTTCTTCAAACTTCTACATATTTCTGTTATGCTTTCAGAAATTTTACAATTTCCCTGCATTGGGAAACCATAACCAAACCTAAAAAACATTCGCTGGCCTGCTTTCATATGTCTTCAATTTTGTGTTTTTTTTTGTTTCGTTGTTTTTGAAGCATTAGCCGGCTGCCTTTGGGTTTACAAACAGAATTGTTGTTGATGTTCTTGCGCTTTCAACTTTGATCTAAAGATCATCATTTCGATGTAAATACTGCAATGTCTATGTCATGTTCACTTACGGCTACGGCCACAGATAAATGTGTGTATACTTGAAAGCATTTTGTTAATTTTATTTTTTATAAATGTGGATTTTATTATCTGAAATTTTTTATTGTACACAGACTGGTAGGTAGATATTTTTGTAAACACAATAAGTTTTTTCGAATAATGTGTCATGAGGTTAGTTTATTACTTGACGTCGTGTTTATGTATAACGCAATTGTGGGATAAATGCATGTGCAATCAAGATGGCTTAAATACGCATCTGCATATAATTGCTGTTTAATTACTCTACTCGTTATTCGTTATGTACTCTATGCGTAAGCATTGGCGTGTGTATTTTGATTACAACTCCTCATGAGTCTCTTTGGCATCTGATTCTGATTGCATTTTTGATCTGGGTTAAAATCCACGCTACTGTTGACATTTGAAACTGTCATTATCTTGAGATAAAGTTAAATAACGACAACGACAACGAACTGTTCACATGTTGAGACGTGAGCTAGCAAATAACTGAAGAAGGTAATGTATAACTTTATCCTTCAATTTAGATGGTTAACAGGCCGGGACTGCGACCACCAGGCGGACAACATTATTCAAATGCAAGATGTGATGTTTTGTGACAGAAAATAAAATTAGATTTTTATATATATTACGTATGTATGAAATATGAATAAGATGATCTACTATATAAATGAACATCAGGTGAATTGTGAATCGTGAATCGTGGTTTGTCCTCGTCGAAAAGTAAATAGCTTTACATAATTTTCTAAATTAATGAACTATGTACTATGTAACATTTGTTGCTGATAATTATTGTGAAGCGCGATTTTTTAAAATATTTTAAATTTAACTTCTAAATTAGGGAAAAATAGGTGGCAGGTTTCAAAATTTAAGAGCTAGGCACAGTTAAGGTAAAAAAACGGATCCGTTAGATTTTGCCAAAATCAACTTATAATGTAGTAGATTTGACGCCCAACAACTTTTCTGAAGACACTTGTGTTTAACATAAGAATTTGACCCCAAAATATTGGGTCAAAAGTAAAATGGAAAGTCACTTTTTTACTTACATGAAATAATCGCAATTTGTGCATAGGTTTTTGCCAATTAACGTCGTGGTCTTTGTTGTGTCAAAAAACTAATTTTTGACTTTATTTTGGGGTCAAAAATAAAAATTACCCTGAAAAAGAGCAAAGTTTTTTTAATTCTATGAATATGACGTAACATTTTGTGTTGATTATTACTGTGAGGTGTTTTTGTTTTTAAAATTTGGACATTTGACCCTTTAATGAGGCAAATAAAAATGTAGAAAATTAAATAAATCAAAACTTTTTGAATTTAATATGTGCCGCGTGCCGTACAAATTGTATGTCGATCATTGCTGTAGATTATTTTTTTTAAATATTTAACTTTTGACCCGAAATTTAGAAAAATTAGGCTCGTTACAGAAATTTAGTAGCTTTTAGATTTTTTGTAGTTATTTAATGCGTTGTGTAAGCTTTTATGCTCGGTATAACTAAAAGGTGTATTTTTTTCACAATGTTTGCTTTTGACTCTTATATCGGGCAAAAAAGCGTACTAGCAGTGGCTATAACAACTGGCCTCACTACTAGTATGTGTTGTGATACCACAAAATTATTACTTTTGCGTAAGCGTACACAAGATGCACCTCTTTTTACTAAATATAATTGTATACAACTTTATTATATAGCTTATGCAGTAAACAGTGCACTTTTTTATGTGCTGCTTTTTTTCCCCTGAAATTCAATACCTTGCTACGTTCGAATTCTGTGTGCTGCCAAACTTCAGTCCACAAAAATTATTTGGGAAATGCGTATATTATTCTTTGTAGTGTGTATCAAGGAAATAATGAATAAATAAATAAACAGCTGACGATGAGTGCTAAAAGACTTTGTCTGATGTCTGATTGCAGTTTCGATTGTTCCGCACTTGTCAAATTAAATATTATTATTTGCATGCACACTTTCTTTACAGTTCTTGGCTGTGATGGTTTAGTGTTCGACGATCCTGAAATTAATGATGACGCTGATACTAATGACTCATGTCAATTCCAGGTTCTGTTATGGCTCCAAAATCCAAGTAAGTCCATGTAACTAACATAGGAATAGCAAATGGGGGATTGTAGTAGCGGCTTACAAGAAATGTGTATAGAACTCATCGTCAGAATTATATATCCAGTGGAGAATCAAAATGAGCCATTTACAATTTGGAAAAGAATTAAGATTAGCTGCGTCAAAAATCATTTCATGGTATCAAAATTTCTAAATATGAAGTTTTAAAAAGTGAGAAATGCAGTACTTACTTGATTTCAAATAGTGCAATATGGTGTATTTAGATATTTGTTTTTGAAAAGTGCTAAATTTTTTATATGCAATGATTTTGAAAAGTGCAAAATGTTCCATTTACATGTTTTTGAAAACTCCAAAATGTTCCATTTACATGTTTTTAAAAAGTGCAAAATTTTTAATTTAAATGTTTTTGAAAAGTACAAATTGTTTTTTCTCCATATTTTTAAAAGGTGCAATATGCAGAATACTATTTTTCAAACAGTAAAATATTCTTTTTTTCTGTGATTAAAAGGTGCAAAATCCTTCATTTGCACACTATTAAAAGTGCAAAATGTACTAATTACACTCAAGTTTTTTAAAAGCAGCAAATTATTTTATTTACAAGTGTATATTAGAGGAAAACGATATTTTATTTTTTCGTAGAAATTGCATATATTATCTATAGCACAAACAAATATGAAAAGGGCTGATTTTGATTCTTCACAGACGGTATTACATTACACGTAGACAACAAAATAATGGCACAAAGGCAAAGCTATATAGGTATAGGCACCATATAGGCAGTGGATTGTGGGTATAGAAAGTAGGGCGCGATCATTAACTGGGCAAACAATAATATTTCCACATTTCCCATTCATCCGTCTCATATGTCTCATCACATTTCAATTTCAATAGAAAACATACACAACTCCCAACTTGCAGGTCCCATTGATTCCTATTCCAAAATTCCAATGCCAATGCCAATGCCCTATACAAATTACCTAAAGGATAATCCACAAAAGAAGTTACTTCTGTGGGATCTACTTAGCCACTAATGACGTTCCATGTTAAAGACAGCCATTTACGCAATGGTTAAGCTGATAGCAGGGGGTCATTTTATCATAAAAACGTAACTTATGTTCCACGACACCATTTGTGAACGATCCCTCCCTATGTCAAATATTCCTATTCTGAATTATTTAAATTCCAGACCATTGACGTCGCCGTGGCCGTTGCGATTGCTATTATTAATGTTGATTGCTGTTATTGTTATTGTTATTAGCTTGGCTGTAGCTTCGCTATCTTTAATACCAGGAAATCCAAATATGTGTAACTACAGGAGTATTTCGTTTGCTTGTCGTTCAGATTTGGTATATAAAATACAATAACGACAAGAGAACGAAATGTGAGTAGGGATGTCGTTCAATTCTTAAGCCTTCGGCTTAACTTGTCGACGTCAGATGTGTTGGAACTTTGGGAGTTGAAACACAGCGTATATACTTCTGCATTATGATTATGATTATTAATATTTGATTTTTGAATAGAACAATCAATACATAACAATTTCGCAGAGATCATTAATCCTAATCATGTTATTAAATGGCCTGCCAAAAAACATTTTTAAAGCTGAAAGAATGTATTTAAATACAAAGGTACAATAGTCAATAGTAGGCAGTTGCCTTGCGAATTAAATATGGAGTACAAAGCTTTATTAAGTGTTATAATTTCTGATTCTAGTTCTATGATGCACATGAATTGATGATTTTGGTTTATGTATTTTGCTTCAAGTTTTTGATTGCGCCGTACATATACAAAATGCAAAGATGCGTTATTTACATTCCTAATATGTACGGGTACATACTCTTAGTGAATAATCAAAATTAAAATGACACGACGAATCTACTCTTTAAGCAAAAGATAAAATGATCAATGTCAAAAAAAAATATACTGAATAAAATAGATTCAAGAAAAATAATGTTTATGTTTTTTTTAAGTGTAAAATGTACTATTTGCATGTTTATGAAATTTGTAAAATGTTTTATTTCGAATTTGTGTCAAGTGTGAGGTGATTTATCAGTATGTGCTTGATTTTAAAATGTGCGAAATTTTATATTTGAATATTTGTTTTTAAAGTGTAACATGTTCTATTTATTTTTTTTTAATTGAGTAAAAGCTTTTAAACATGCAAAATGTTATATTTAAATATTTTTAAAAAGTGTAAAGTGTTCCATTTAAATGTTTTTGAAACTCAAAAAATGTTTTATTTACGCGTTTCTTAAATAGTGAAAAATATTCTAGTTGCACATTTTGTTACAGCAAAATGTTTCCTTAAGGTGTGTTTTTTAAAACTTTCAAAATATTCAATGTGCAAGTTTTGTTTTGAAAGTGTAAAATTTTCTATTTGAAAGTTTTGCAACATGCAAAGTGTTTCATTTATATGTTTTTAAAAGTACAAATTAAATAATCATGTAGTATAGTTAGGTAGTCTGGTAAAAAAACTGGTAATTAAAAGAGGTGAGCCCACACCCTGCATTTTTTTTCAGTTTGCCCTGTACGCACCTGTGTAACACTTTAAAAAAATTGTACATCTAATAACCATACGTCTGTAGTATTATATAAAACGCAATGTAATAGTGATACTAATAAAATTCACAGGAGTTTCCACAGTTATGAATTTATGAAAAGCGGCGTAATGACATTTAAAATCGCATATGACATAAACTAATCAGAAAATATCAGCAGCTGATATGATTCGTGTTTGTGAATGAATGTCTATATGCATGTGTAGGCAAAGCATCCATGTAATATTTACATAATTTACACATTGAAATAATAGCTTACGGTAATAGGATTGTGCGTACTGTTTTTGTTGGGATTTTAAAATTTTTATGACGTAAACTTGACTTAAAAGAGAGAATCTTGAGATTCGTTTTAAGGGATTTGAAATATGTGACAATGTTCGCATAAGTTCGCAGATTGAGATGCCTGTCTGCACGTTATGTGTCTAAACTTCAAAAATGCAAAGATTGGGGTTGGCCGGGGTATGTAGAGATTTTGGGATTGAGTTGTTCTATGAGATAACTAGACTACAGCAGAGATATTAGTAGAGTAAAGTCATATTAGGAAGCGTCCATTAATTACGTTATGTCATTATAGGGGGTACGCACAAACTGAAGTTGCCTACCTTTTTTTGGATTGCTCAAATTTATTTACCAAAAAGAGGCATTAAAAGATTACTTTTAAATTTTAAAAAGTGTATAATGTTTTTTTAAGCATTTTTTTAAAGTGTAAAATGTTCTATTTACAAATATTTTAAAAGTTCAAAATGTTCTATTCACAAATATTTTAAAAGTTCAAAATGTTCTATTTACAAATATTTTAAAACTGTAAAACGTTGTAATTACAAATATTTAAAAAGTGCAAAATATTCTATTTAAATATTTTTTAAATGTGTAAAATAATCTATTTACGTGTTTTTGAAAGTGCAAAAAGTTTAATCTACTAATTTAAAAGAGTGCAAAATGTTTTATTTGCGTGTTTTGTAAATGTGTATAATGCTCTATTTCCATGTATTAAAAAAGTGTGATATATTCGATTTACATGTTTTCCAAATATGCAAAATAACCTATTTTTGGAGATTTTTGGCTCACGTAATTTATGCACGCTCCCTATTATATCAGTAGCAGTAATCTGCTATACAGTACCTGGACCAGTACCAGTGCCCACAGTGCCCACACCCTTCCTCCTATATTATTATGCGTATATCAAAATACTAATACATAAGAAACACTTTATGCAAAACTTACTCACTAAAGAAAAGAAGTTACGTCTGTCTAAACTCTAAACCATCGTCCACGTCCACCGTCCAACAGTCCAACCCACTTGTCGTCGTCGTCGTCATGAGACG
>JAQFZE010004931.1:0-10731 GCA_034695245.1 Dicyrtomina saundersi | reverse complement strand
TGACAGCGAATAATGGTAGGTAAGCTAAATATGGCATAAAGTAAATATAGTAGTATAAATATTCAAACGTACCGATTGTTAGTAGGATGACAATTAAAGCAACAATAATTCCTATTGTTTGTGGATCATTCAGTAAACTTTTCGCATCGTTTACTGAGTCTACTTTTATGGAAGGTGGAGGTGGAGGGTTTGACTTGGGCACAGAGACTTTCGGTTTTGGCTGTTTAGTAGCCATAATTAATTACGAGAACAATTTATTATGTATTACGTCCTTTATAAAAATTGATTTCAAATCATTCAATTGTTCAAACCTGAATTCTAGAAATGGAGCAAGAACATTCTATTAGTCTATTACGGAATTGCAATGCAAACTGCTGACTGAATGGAACTGTCTGGCTGGGTAAATTGCTCTAATACTTTTAGGATGCCGTATGTTTGGCAGATTTGGGCTTTTACACATGCATGAAATCTCAAATTCAAATCATTCAGACTTCTGTCGCTTTTGAATTTTCCAGCCTTTTCACTTTTTACACTTCACAAATTATTATTTATGGTGCTACAGTTTTTACGTATGTACGGCCAGGTTTCGGGACGGCGAGGGCAAGTGTAAAAAGGATGTGCTTTTAACGTTTAGAAATGGTCCGTAAATGACGTTCTCCAAATTATCCCTCTTTTAGTTTACACCCACCCTAATGATATCACTTATTATCCAACTGGATCCACAGCCCCCGCCCTCAAACGACAGCCTTTACGGACGGTTCCAAAAGAACATTTGAGATTAAATTTTAGGAATTTACACTTACAAATGCGTAGCATCGAGAAAAATCCAAAGCTAATTTAGGAGCGGAACTTTTTAAACTTTGTATGGCAGTGTCAAGAAATAATTATAACATTAAATCCACCAGCCAGAATTCAGGCTGCATTATTAATTGCAATTAAATATTTTTTGCAGCAAAGTTAAAGTTTGTAAGTAAACATTGTTTTGCTTTCATATTAATAGTGCTTGAGTTGATTGTACGGTATTTCTTTTCATTATATTGGTATTCATTTTCATGTTTCTTGTATTTTGTATTTCATATATTTTTCATTTTTATTTCAGAAGCCAGCTACTTACTTATTTTAAATCCCTCAATTTCAGTTTGGAATCAAGAATCTGAATTCGAAATTTTGAAATATAAATTTATATACGCTACCATTATACTGTGGCTGTAACGGTTGAGTGTGACCGCTTAGCACGTAAAAGCTTTCCAGTTTCAAGCATCGTCGGAGTTGCTCAACTTTGACTTGATTCTTGCTGGCTTCGGACGGACGTAACTTACGAAGATAAGAAGTTAAATAAGTGTGCTAATAGTTTGACTTCCAAGTTAAAAGTCATGAATGCGACTGCACAAGCAGTATCAGTCCCAGTACGAATAATTTCTAGGTGCTTCCATCATCAATTTTTCGGTGTGTGGTGGTGCAATAGAATTTTTTAAGTTGTGTTCAAGCAACGAGTGCGAGTTAAGACAATCAAGTCACCATTGACAAGCAACAAGGTTTGAGCTTGTGACTGACTTGGTTTTTAAAGGACAAAAAGAAGTTAATTCATCAAAATGAAAATGAAACAAAGAGGTGGTGGAGGTGGAGATTTTAAACCTCCAGGAGGTGGGAGCACACCAGCTTCCCCCCTTGGGGGAAATACCAAGAAGAAAAGACGAACTTCAACGGCGGGTTCCGGTTCCAATAGTAATCCTGGGACTTCGTCACCCGCTGTTCAGTCCTCTCCAATGCCTGAGTTGATCCCTCCGCCACCCATGGCTGGAGGTATACAAATTATTTAAAATAAAACATTATCTAAAATATACTAGAAGTAAATTTACACTTGTAGAGATATATAATATTTCTAGGTAATTACAATGTGTTAAGTTCTGTATCCATAATTTGTTACTGTTTCCAATTAAATATGGAATTGTAGTATACATTATTGCTGGCTCAACGTTACACCAGTGTTATGGTCAATACAGTAGCTAGTTTTAGTTTTTAGATTAAAATAACTAGGTATTCCATCCATGCATTCAAAATTATTGTGAATTTGTGTGGAACAGTTGACAGTCGAAATTTTTGTGGCTTCAGTATGTTGAATTTTTATAAAACGAAATTGTATATAGGTTTTTCGGGATTCGGTGACACAATAATTGCCTCAAATCCTTTCGATGATATGCCTTCAAGACCAGGAAGCGGTCCCCCACCTCCGATGCAACAAGTTCCTCAACATATGAACATGAATTGTCCTCCCGGAGGTGGAAATGGGCCTCCAATGCATATGGGTGGAGGACCGGGACCTGACCCTAGAGGACCCATGGGGATGGGCGGCCCAAATATGAGTCCTATGGATCGAGGACCAGGACCAGGTCAGATGATGGGTGGACCCGGCGGTCCGATGTCACAACGCCCTGGTGGACCAGGTAATCAAGATATTTATATTTTGCTTACTTATGTCCTTTGTGTATGTTTTTACTTACGATTATTTGAAGCCACATGCCATAGCTGCTACAGACGGTTAAATTACCTAATATTTTTGATTAAGTATTAAATACCTGCAATTTGTTTTCAAATTTTAAGTTGGTCCAATGGAAGTTCAAAGAGGACCAGGTCAAATGATGGGTGGTCCAGGTGGTATGATGGGTGGGCCTGGTGGACCTATGCAAGGAGGTCCAGGAGGACCAATGCAGCGGGGTGATCCTAACATGGGAATGGGCGGACCTAATATGGGCATGGGTGGTCCAAATATGGGAGGTGGACCTGGTGATCCTATGAATCAAGGTGGGCAAGGACCTGGAGGACCCATGCCAGGTAAAGAATAAATACATTTTGTTGTCAAATTTATTGCGATACACTCGATAAATGTATTTTTTCATTTATATTTAGAACTTTCCGAAATAGTTTAAATGTTGAACGCATGGATGTTGTGTGTCTTTAATAAGAATAATTTTCGCATCAATCTAGGTCATAGAAGTCCAATGCCCCACCATGGAAGTCCAATGCCTCACCATGGAAGTCCAATGCCTCATCACGGTAGTCCAATGCCACCACATGGAAGCCCTATGTCACATCATGGTGGGCCAGGAAGTCACATGGGGATGGGGAGTCCAATGGAGCGTCAAATGATGAGTGGACCTGAGCGTCAAATGATGGGTGGACCTGAGCGTCAAATGATGGGCGGACCTGGAGGTCCTATGCAAGGTGGACCCGGAGGCCCTATGCAAGGCGGACCAGGCAATTCAGGGGGTCCAATGAATCCACATGATAGTCGGATGAGAATGGGTGATCCTAATATGGGACAAATGGGTGGACCTGGTGGACCCATGTCGGGACCTGGGGGTCACATGTCTGGACCTGGGGGTCCAATGTCAGGTCCAGGTGGTCCTATGTCAGGTCCCGGAGGGCCTATGCAAGGTCCTGGAGGTCCCATGTCGGGTCAAGGTGGTCCAGGTGGTCAAATGTCGGGTCCTGGCGGTCCTATGGGTGGTCCAGGGGGACAAATGGGTGGTCCTGGAGGGCAAATGGGAGGCCCAGGAGGGCAGATGGGAGGCCCAGGAGGGCAAATGGGTGGTCCAGGAGGACAGATGGGAGGTCCTGGTGGGCAGATGGGAGGCCCAGGAGGGCAAATGGGTGGCCCAGGTGGACAAATGGGAGGTCCTGGTGGGCAAATGGGTGGCCCAGGAGGACAGATGGGAGGCCCGGGTGGTCCTGGGGGTCCGATGTCAGGTCCAGGCGGTCATATGTCCGGCCCTGGTGGACAAATGTCAGGTCCAGGAGGCCACATGTCTGGCCCCGGAGGTCCGATGTCTGGACCAGGTGGTCATATGTCCGGTCCAGGTGGTCAAATGTCTGGTCCTGGAGGTCCAGGGGGACCGGGTGGGGGACCCATGTCGCACGGAGGACCCATGGGAATGGGTGGTCCAAATATGGGAATGGGAGGTCCTGGTATGGGTGGGCCTATGGGGGGGCCAGGCCCCGGTCCAGGAGGTCCTCCGGGTGGTCCTGGAGGTGGTCCAATGAATCATGCTAATAATAACGGAATGGCCCCTGTGGGTATGGGACAAACTCAATGGAATGGTCCACCTAAACCTATGCCAATGCAGAGTGGAAAGGTTCGTTATTTTATTCCTCTACTCTGCCATACTTTTATATCGGTTTAAAAATCGTAGAATCAAAATAAGTATTTTGACTTAGTCCTATGATCATTTACAGATTTATCCTCACGACCAGCCCATGGTCTTCAACCCGCAAAATCCGAATGCTCCGCCCATCTACCCATGTGGAGTGTGCCATAAAGAAGTTCATGACAACGACCAAGCCATCCCTTGTGAGTCCGGTTGTAATTTCTGGTTTCATAGGTCAGCCCCATTTTGGTGATTTAAGTTTTTTTTACAATGTTTAATTTAATCGCTAACAACACACAAAATAACTTTGTCACCATTGCTTAATTTTCCATATGTATGTAGAAAATTCTCAATTTAAAAAAAAAATATTATTGATTTAATTAATTACAGAGTTTGTACGGGACTAACAGAGCACGCCTACCATTTTCTCACACAAGAAGTTTATGCCGAGTGGGTCTGTGATAAATGTTTATCTACAAAAAATATCCCTCTTGTCAAATTCAAACCCTAGCATACGATGTTCCCACATTTTTTCTAAACAAAAGCCATTTTTAAGAAAATTAATACTATTTACTTTATAAAAATACATAATATTATGTAATATATTATAAATAAGATGCATACTTAGGCGTATTGTTTGAATACAATGACATACCTGATTGTTATTGTAGAATTTAACTTTTCTTTAAGCAATTATGATTATTTATTGTTATATATTTTAGTTAGTATTATTATTGTTGTCACACAAGTAATTGACCACCCCACGTATCAAACAAACTACGAATCAATCAAGACATATTCTGTAATATTGAGTTACACAAATTATGAGATTTCAAATTTTACGTAGTTTTTGTTTTGTATTTCACTATTTTCTTTTTAATAGCCAATATATCACAAATTAGGTATAATATAATATTTAACTTTCATTTAAAAATTTTTACCAGTAGGATTCCGAGTGTTGATCCGATCCAAGTGATCCGACGGACCGACATCGAAATTAGCATTATACAAAATGTAATATCTGTTATCTAAATCTTGATATGATTGAAATTCAAAGAACAAATCAAATGGCAACTAGTGCAAAACAAATACCGTATTTCCTGTAATAGTACACGGGTCTGTATTAGTACACGGGTCTGAGAGCTATGAGTTTGAATAGAACACGGGTGTATTTAACACACTATTATATGGCAGTACACGGGTCTGTATTATTACACGGGCCTGTAATAGTACACGGGCCTGGGAGGTCGGACTTTAAATAGAACACCCCGTGTACTATTACAGGAAATACGGTAAGCTAATTTATAGACTGTAGAAAGAGGGCAAAAAAAACATTATTTAAATGACAATTCCATGAATGACTGCTATGTATTACCTTTAAAGTTAACTATAATATTTAGTTGTATGTCTATGTAACGGCGATGTGTATTTTAAATGAAGCAATACTCAAAGCTCTCTTTTTTACAAATGTGTGACTAAATATAGATAGATTTATTTTAGGTGTACTTACAATTAATTAGATGAATTATATTATGATGTACATTATAATCCTATGGACGGGCGGCATAATTATGTATAGTGCTAAATCGACAAACAGAACGAAAATACATAAAAATGTGTAAATAATGGTTCAAATAGCGTATGATAAATTAGCTAGGTTATTTAAGTATTGACATGTAATTAACTTACAAGGGAATGGCGCGACATGCAACACCCAGATTTCACAGAGACCCATTTCAAAAAATCGGGCTACTGTTGAATAGCACATATCCAAAGTAACTCGAGTGCACTTTGCGTGGTTTGGTCACAGCGGCCCGCCAAAGTTTAAAAAAAATTCAAATTTTAAAACTGTGCCGCCCTATAACTTATACAGTTCTCATCCGATTTTGATGAAATTTGATTTTTTGTGTTCCTCAGTCTGTATTCTATGAAGAAATTTCAAGATTTTGAAAAATCCGAAAATTTTAATTTTTTTGTAAAAAAGGGTTTAAAAATATACATTTTTTGTAATCTTTTTCAAAAAATTGAAAATTTTTGAATTTTTAAAAATCTTGAAATTTCATCGTAGAATACAGACTGAGGAACACAAAAAATCAAATTTCATCAAAATCGGATGAGAGCTTTATAAGTTATAGGGCGGCAAAGTTTTAAAATTTGAATTTTTTTAAACTTTGGCGGGCCGCTGTGACCAAACAACGCAAAATACGCTCGAGTTACTTTGGATCTCTGCTATTCAAAAGTAGCCTGATTTTTTTAAATGAGTCTCTGTAAAATCTGGGTGTTGCATGTCGCGTCATTCCCTTGTTAGTGCGGGATAAATTTGAGAAATGAAATTAGAAAAATATATTATGTAATTTGTAAATATTTTAAATGTCATACTTCTTTTTTTTTTAATTTTGATCGCCGGTCGTGCACTGCTACTGCTGAACCCGATGCGATGGTATTATTTGACCTAATTAAAAACCGAGATTAATTAGTTATACCGATGTATGAATAGCCGGTGTCGGTGTCAGTTAAACGAAAGTAAAGCAATAATCTTCAATATGAGCATTTTACATTTTTTGATTAATTAGGTCTGCTTTTACTAGTACTATACTAGAATGTTAATTAGTTTTTTTAATATTCAATATTATTTAACGATATTTTGGATGGCAAAAATGTTGATTGTTTTTAAAGTTTTTAGGTGTTGTGTGTTTTCTCAGTATTTTTTTGTTTGCAATTGTGAGCATAATTAAATCCACCTGCCACCTACTTACTTAATGAAATGAAATTAGTTAAATTAATTCCTGTAGTTATGTGTATGAACAAAATGATCAATAAATTAAAACTATAATTTGTAAGAAGGAAGTTTTAGCCGCCACATAAAAGTAGCTGTAGCAGAGACGGTAAATTTAGTGAATTTGGATTTCTTTCTAGTTTTTTGAAATGCATTGGTAGGTCTTTATCTTTATTATGCATATTTAAAGGTAATTAGTATAGTATCAAATAATTACAATGGTTTGAACGATCAATTTAGCAATCACACTACCAGTACCGTTACTTAAAAAATTACTAATAACTAATCAGTACATAAGAAGTAAGTGCATTACATTTCCTTATACACTATTATTTTTACAAATAATAATTATGTGTATTGTCCTAGGTGTCAAATGTTAGTTAGTTAAATTACTACAAAATTAGTAATAATTACGGGCACCAAAGCTCTTAAATGTCAAGTGGGTAAGATGGAGGGAGGTCATCGACCTTGACGACTGACGAGATCGCTATATTATGATATTCATAGCTATCGCATTGACCTGAAAAAATTGAAGACACGACAAGTCCGAGCTGAACGTTGACCTTTGACCTCTGACTGACCTACCTATAGTTGCAGTCCTTTTATGATAAGATTCGGCGCGTCGCGCGTTTCGTCAGCATGGGCTGTAGAAGAGCGATTCTGACTCTGGCTCGAACTTTGATTGTATGATTGCCCAAATTTAGTTGGATTTGGACTTTCAGAATTCAAACCAAGTCTTCCCGCACGAAGAAGGGCCACGTTGCCGACGCCGCGAAGGAAATTGACATTTTTATTGGAATTGTTGGCATTGCTATTATTATTTTGACGGTGATTGTCCCCACCGCCAGATGGAGCCACGAGGGGTGGTGGCAAGGGGAACGTAGCGTTGTTGAAGAACATTTGTGTGCACTGAACAGGCTCCGTGTCCTCCTGCGCTTGCGCGAGCTTGTGCTGGGTTAGTTTTTGAAATGTCTGATGCTGTTGTATCTGAGAAGATGGTGGTTGTCCCGCTTTAGATTTTCTTCCCGAATTGCCCCCACTATTACTGCCACCTGTGTTATTCATCATGGAAACAGGTTTTGACCCACTTGCGGGGCTTATAAAATGGGTTGTGCCTCGTGGTGGCCAGTCTGTGTAAAAAAGAGTTGAGAATATACTTTAAAATATGTTGAAATAAAAATAACCCAAAAAGTCGGGTCACAGTACAAAATTTTAAAGTTGGCGACCGTTTTGAGATTTCATACCAAAAATCTAAATTTTGAATCTTTCTTACCTGACGTCCTAAATATTAATTTGCTCGTGGACGAAATGGGTGTGGATTGTCTCATCTTGCTAGGGTCATTCGGGTACTGGCCCGTTTGAGCCGCCAGAGGGGGTGGTTGCCAAGGGTTATTTCTGAAAGTGGAAGCCAATAGGCTCTGGTGCGTATTTTGGTTCGTTCTTGTTGGTGATGTTTCTCCTCGACCTTCATTAAAAATTAAATTTGTGGACAGGTTGCTTGTTCCCACGCGGGTCAAAGGTTGGACTTGAGCATGTACCTGTTGTTGTAGTTGCCCATTCGTATTCAGTCCAACACGTGGGCTTTGACTTTGAAATGCGGCGCCAACTTTTGTTGAAGGGTGTTGATGACTATGCGCCGCACCAGGGCCAGTACCAGGGCCAGGGACGCTTGCGCCTGCGCTGATGCTACTAGGGTTTGGGTTGTTCCCGAATCGCCTTACTTTATTAGAGCCCATTCCGATTGTAATTTCTGGAGGGTACAATTGGGGGTGGAGTAGTATCTTTGGGCTTATTTGCATTTGGTTTGCACTAGGGTCTTGAGCTCGGTCGTTACTGCTACTGTTGTGGTATCGCCGCTCCATCCCAGTTCCAACTCCTCCTGCCATCTTCGAAGGATTTTGGGGCACGATCCCAAGTTCACTGCATTCCGTCTTAAGGGAGCCCATGCTAGGGCTAATTTTGTTGATTGAATTCCCCATTGTTGATGTGGCGCCTGTTCCAGGGTTGATAATGTTAACAACATGAGGTGCCATTTGTTTTTGTTTATGCTGAATGAAAACACTTTGGGAATGGTTTGCTTGTTGTAGTTGCTGTTGTTGTTGTTGTTGCTGTTGATGGGATACCCGAGATGTTTGCGCATGCGCTTGGTAAGTCTGCATCTGTTGCTGTTGGAATGCAAAGTTGGACGTCTTTGGTCGACTTCTACTCATTTGGGCTGGAGGAATGTTGCTTGAATTAGCATTGATGCTAAAAGGGGCGGGGGAATTGTATGGGACACTGTAAGGGTTTTTTGAAGCCCCGCCTCCGACCCCATTGTCCACGCCCAGCCCAACCCCTAGCTTATTCGCATGCTGCTCAAATCTACTCGCGCTAAGACCATGACCAACAGAAGAAGCTCCGCCTCCGCCTTCACCATAGATTCTATTGGGTGACTCCACTGTGGAACTATTAGGTGCGGGGTGAGGAATTTGATTATTATGATTATTATAGTCACCTCGGTTCGAGCCATTAAACTGCATATTATTCACGTTCATGGCATTGACGCCGAAGGGCAAATTATTAGCCTCTGGACGGAGAAGATGTGTCACTGATTTTAAATTCACTGTAGAATTATTATCTTTATAGTATAAATTGTTAGGTTCGCATTTTTGAAATTGTTCGAGAAAGTCTGAGCGAGGATCGACGGATTGGAACGGTCCCGTGAATTTTGATCGGGGCTGGTTGGGATTTGCTCCAGCAGCGCCCAGGCCTTGAGCTGCGCCGACTCCAATTCCAGTTACCGCGGCGGCGCCAGTGGCTCCATTATTAAAGCCATGCATACGACGGAATAATTTTTCTTCTTCCGGTTTCAAGTTACCGATTTGACAGAGCAGCTTGAATACCTATAATTTCGACAGTTATTACACCATAGTGGATTACTTAAGAAAGAAATAACGTTAGCAGCTGAAAGGTCGAGGTCAATGACCTTTGACCCTATTGCTTAATCCGCTGTACCTGAAGTTCAATGCCCAAGCTCCTAATAAGCATGCCTCTCTGCATAAGGGATTTCATTCGATCCAGCTCCTCATCGGCTACAATAGGACTTGGACTAAAATTACAACTGCTGTCCCTGTATTTTTTTAATGTTCGTTTTTTCACTTTTGGTTTATCTGGATCCGATGGAGATTCTGGGCGGAGCTTATCTTTATCCTTGGGTCGCTCTGTCATCGCTGTTTGCCCCAATGCCTGCCTTTTCCTTTCTTCTTGCTGTTTTAACTTCTGCAAAATTACAACAAATTTTTTCACGTTCCTGTTATTTTATGTAATAGTAAAGTTATTAGTAATATACGCTGTAAGTAGGAGGCCCGTCCTACGGACGCAAGGTAAAGGCTATTTTACAATACATTTTAAGGAAATCTGAATTTTAACGAAAATGGTTTTGGTAATACAAATTATTGATTTTCATTTACATTATATTCTTCCATTTGACTTTTAGTACAATTTGCCCTAGCTTGTGAAGCAGCAGTTTCATGGTAGAGTGACGAGAGATTCTGATCAAAATATTTGTCATACTTGTCACATGTGGGGGAGGGGTAGACGAGACGGTAGCCGCCGCAGTGTTCAAGTTCCCATTGAAATTGCTGGTCAGCTGTTGACATCCCGTCGATCATGTCTGTTTTTTCTTTCCTGCTTAATTTTAGAATGACATTACTCGTCAAATTTTAATATTCCCTGTTTTTGCTTATGTAAGAGTAATATCGTATGTGAAGAACCAAAATGACCCATATCCATTTTTAGCTAAAAACAATATCAACTATCTACAAAAATATT
>JAQFZE010004930.1:0-10731 GCA_034695245.1 Dicyrtomina saundersi | reverse complement strand
CAGGAAATGAATTGATAATAGACCAATAATACACAATAAAACCATATATTTAATTCTAATGAGATTCTTATTGGCATCTTGACTCAAATCAAAATCAATGTAGGTAGGTAATTAAGAAATAGGTAATACGTGTGGAATGAATTATTTTACAATTCTTTATATTTACTTCAAATATGTGAAATAGTCTCGATTGTGTGATTCCAGGTGCGGATTGTTTCCTTGTTAAGCAAGTCGATAAATGTATACTCAAATTAGTTTATTACTAAAGCACAAAACCGTATTGTTTGTTCACTCACCCCCATATATTATTGTCATTGTGTAGTGGTCGCTGGGTGAATGTACGAATTATTATAATCAATAATGTATCTAATTCAGCATTAAAATTACCATTGAAATGCATCATATTATTTACTACTTACAAAATAATTTGATTTCATGTGACGGCCAAAGCTTCCTTCACGAATTTGTGTTTCTTTGCTAAAAATGAATATTGTATTAATATGCTTACAATTAAATACTTTAAAAAACTGTGCTAAGGAATTATCCGTTTTTAATTTACTCTCACGCAGAATTTAGAGCTCTCCGACAAGACTAGTATAGAGAACATGATCAGCGTAGCGGTATGAAATAAAGTGAATTCAAAATGAGAGGTCACAAATTAGATTTTGAAAAACATGATTGTATGTCAATCACGAATAAGTTTTTGCATTTATTTAGATTTACGAATCAAGATTCGTGCTTGATATAAATAGCATTTATGCATACTTTTAATTTTACGTAAACTTACTTAAACTTAAAACAAAATTTGATGTATAAATGCATAATATAGTACAATACATAATTCATTAAATGCCTTCAACAATTATAATATATAATATTTTAAATTGTATTGTATGATGTGTGTAAACTTTTATTTAACTAATTTGTATGTACATAGGCATAACTATGTTACTACACTTATTTAAAATGATTGTATTATGGTATATTTATTGGATAAAGATATTCGTAAAAAAGTTAAAAATAAAGCAAATTATTACAAAATCTAAATAAACACTGAATAGTACATTACATACCTACATACTATGTACATACAAACTATAGTTATACTTTTATGCATTAACTAAAAAGTAGTAAAATTACTGCTAGGTCATTATGCACACAGCACATCCTCCTGTACTTAATGCATATTTCAAATCAACGTCTAATAGGTCGAAGTACATAAACACATATTTATTATTTTACATATGATGTAACGTATTTTAAACGACTAATCAACAAAAACGATGAATCGTAATAACTACACGAATTTTAAAAGGCAAATAATTATTTAATCATTATTACATAAAATTAAGTAGGTACCTCAAGAGGCAAATAGATGAATACAAGATATGTACGCATTGAAGTTTTTCAGTAACAGTAACTCGTGTAGTCAGTCAGTCTTTAAGTGTACGCTAAAATATTACAGCTACATAATAATATATAATACAGGCTTAAAATTATAACACTTCAAAAAATTATATACAAACAATTTATAAAATATTCCATAATGTTTCTTTAAAGGTATAAAATTAATAAATACCATAAGCTTATCAAGTTACCAAACGAATGTTCAAACAATTTAATACATCTCATTGTGATACATAATTACTTAATATCGTAAAGGCAAGTTATCATAATAGAATTACCTAAATATACAGAACTACCTACACTACTTTACAGTATCATCAACATTATATAATCAGTCTATGTAATTAACATCGTAGTAGTAAAGTTCGAAAATATTTATTAAACAAAACTAATTAAAAGATTATTAAAAGAATATATAGGGAGGCACTTGGCACTGCACTGCAATCAAATATACAGTCGATGGGCTATCTTTCTATAATTTATTACTAGAAAATAAAGTGCAAATCACTTAATTTTATAACGTATAACGTTAAAATAATTTTAATATTTTTGATAAGTATCAAGTAACATTTTAAGTAATTCCTAATTTATTTAACTATCATAATAAATGCATATTTTGGTTTATACTAATTAATTGCTAATGTATACCTAGGCTACCTACACATTTATCAACACTACTTACACAAAACTAGTAAATTAAACTATATGTAAAACTCATTAAAGCTTCAGATGAAATGTGATTGTAACAACTTTTTGAGTATTAACATAAAAAACGCTTAAATCATATTATTGCAAATCAAAACCCACTGCACTGCGAATAGCAATTGTTTTGGTTAAAAATACAAGCATCGAAGTAGCTACTGTATAAATAGTAATAATAACTGATTATCAAAAAATTCTGCGATACAACTATAAACACTAGTAAAAAATAAGGACAAAACAAATTATAAAGTGTAATAAAATAATTACTATAATTTCATGATTATTAACCTAGAATATTTGGTAATTAGTTCGCAAAAAAAAGTTTTAATTAATATTAGCTATTATACTATCTACTTAAATAACTTAAATATGCTAGCATTCTGAAGACTGCTGTCCAAAACTACTTAAATTAACGGGAATTTTGACCTTGCCCCCAGTTCCGCGGACAGGAGAATGTTTTAAACTTCGTGTAATAGCTGAAGATCCCGGAGATTTCTCAGAATTCCGTTCTCTCTCCCGACTCCGCATCTCAATGGCATTGACCATGACGTGAGTCATGCCGATCCCGCCGTTACTTTTCCCATTATTTGAATTACTTGAACCTAGAAAGCCTAAGGAACTTTTTGTAGTAACTACACTTCCATTGTCAGTATTATTAGAATTTTTATTCTGTCCGATTTTCCCTTCACTTGACATAGTTGCTACAGACAATGGTGCCCCATTATTATTAGGATTCGGATTTGCCATTGGCCCTTTTCCCCCGACACCAACACCAACCCCGACACCATCATTAACATTTCTAGAGGCAAAATAAACTGCGGCTGCCGTTTGAATTAAATCATTCTGAGCCATTGATGGGGAGTAACTTCCATACTGACTGTCCGTCAACGAGCGTCCATCCCCCTCATCTCTATCTCTTCTTGATAGATCACTGGGTGAGCTTTTGGAGCTGGAGCTGCTTGAGCCTGCATTTCCAATATTATTTGTGAGATGGGATAAATTTATACTTAAATTGACAGGAGCTTGTTTCCCGGGAGTTTTGCTGTTGTTGTTACTGACGGTGATACCTGGAAGGGTTGGCATGTCATCGGTCATCGGTTTAATTTGACTTTGACTTTTCACTTTACTAATGCCATTCACCACCACGGCAGTGTTCGTACTGTTGGACGGGAGAGTGGACGTCTCAGCAACAGTGACTATATTTGCCGCCCGAGACATGGCCATTGCCATACTTGACTTGGGAATCCCACTCGTTCGCTTCCTTGGAACAGGGGGGAAAGCTTTGGAGG
The DNA here is from genome assembly GCA_034695245.1 of Dicyrtomina saundersi. Classification (NCBI taxonomy): domain Eukaryota; kingdom Metazoa; phylum Arthropoda; class Collembola; order Symphypleona; family Dicyrtomidae; genus Dicyrtomina; species Dicyrtomina saundersi. The sequence continues at coordinate 7,333 of JAQFZE010004930.1, read as the reverse complement.
AACTCTCAGCACAGGAATCTTCAGCGCAGGAGAGTTGGTCAAAAGTACTGAGGGTCTCATCCATACTCACACAACCTCCCTCTGTGTCACTTTTGTAGTCGTCCTTTTTCTCCTCAATTTGACTTAAATTGAGACGATTCGTCATGAGGAGTTTAGTAAGGGGCGGAGCGAGACCGAGTCCAAGATTCCTCTCATGATAAAGGTCACTGATGGGCAGTTCTCGGGTTGATTTTAAAATGTGGTCGTGAAGGTTTGTTGAGGATGATGATGATCCACTGGCACTGCTCCCTCCTGCAGTTGAGCTGGTATTTGAAATTCCGACAGCAGCTGTAATTGAAGGCCCTTGGCTATGCCCTCCATGACTGTGGCCAGGACCAGGAACGTTATTGATAGTACTATCCTTCAACTCATGAATTTGAATTTGAGCTTGAGTTTGACTTTTACCCGGGAAAACATTTCGAACTTTTAACCATGGCTTAGTATTAGTATCATTATTACTGGATTTCCTAGAGCCCATGTTCATCTCATTAATTTTCCATGTCACTCTTTTGGGTGAGCCTGAATTTCCAGATAATTCAAAACCACTCCCACCGCCTGGATGCAAGCTCTGCTGTTGTTGTTGCTGCTGAAGGATTGTAGAATGTCCCGAAGTTTTTCGGATCGGTGCCACACCACAACCACCACTACCGAAATCACTATCACTCTCTTGAGAGTCAAATCCGGAGCCACTAGACAAAGTTTTACCGAGGTTCTTGTGATGATTCATACCAATGTTCAAATTCATATTCATACCTAGAGCTGTGAGATGACTCGCAAAAATTGGGTCTGGATGTCCATTTTGAATTTGAAGCGGGAGCGTCAATGGTAAGGGTGGCGGGGCACGTCTCCGAACTGTGGTCAGTCCATTTTCCCAATCGGTCATGGAGCTTCCACTACTCGAGCTGTCCGCACGCTGAACAACGGATAGTGATGAAGGGTTGTTACTATATGTAGGGATTTGACCATGTGTCGTGTTAGAAACGTGTGATTTTGAATTGGAATTATTATTTTGGCGTTGATTTTGATTTTGAGGTCTTGACTGTGGGATAGGTGGTCGTCCTGTAGAAGGTGGTTTTGGAATAATAGAATTATTCGTGATAGACATTATTTTATTCCCGGCGGCTGTCTGTGGGAATTTGAGCTCAAATTGATCCCGACATATTGGGATATTTAAATTCGTATGACCATCCGGTTCACCCCGACTTCGAACATAACTCGTAAATGCACCCTTTCCCATGGCAATTTGTTGACGAACTGGAAGGTATGGGACGGGTTGCATGGCCATGGAAGTCACCACTGGACCGTGCCCAAGCTCTTCCGAGCTGAGTTCCAAACTTTCTAGGGAGATTGATCGACCGAATTTTGATTTGGAAGAATTTGATTTACGATTATTGTCTGAGTTGTCTAGATGGGAATCAAATAGTGCAAGGGCAGCTTGAAGGGCAAGTTGAAGCATTCGTGAATTGACATGCTTCCCCACACCAAGAATAACTTCATTTTCGCCAACTTCAATTAAGTCGAAACCTGGAAACAAAAATTATATAGTTACTCTGTATTCCTTAATAGTTGAGAAAGCAAAATAAAAAATATTCAAATCATTTCATAACGTCAAGTGAAGTTGCAAAATATGGTATCTGCAAATGCGCATGGTATTAGGAATAATTTTTTAAAAAATGCAAAAAATTACCCAATGAAGCTAAAAGTTCATGGCATCCAGCAATGCCCCACAATTTCACATTGATTTTCACTTCCACAGCTTTTTCAGCCTCCATATCCTTATTGATGGCCATCTCAGCAATTGCTTGTCTTAAAATTGAAATAACATCCTCTCCAGCTTCAGGTGTAGACAGCAACTTGGACAAAGCATGAACGGATGGTTGAGATAAACCTATAAAAAACAAACAAAGCAAATCCCATGGAGTTATGTATTATAAATCATGGTTAAATCAAAAATGAAAACGAGTGAAATCTATATGATTTTTTATGACTGAAGATTCGAGACTGAATAACAAAAAAACTTTACCTAGTAAAGCTTGTAGATTTGCACTACACTTGACAAGCCTCTCGCCTGGATCACTCTGTGGGAAAAATACAGCAGCTGGAAGGCCGTTTGAAGCAGGCTCAAAACGAAATCCAACTGACATCAGAATTTCCTTCCAACCCGACACCGTCCCCACTTTATTCTCAATACTCTTTTGTGTCGTGTACATGGCATTGCTTTGTCCATTATGAATTCTCTGCAAGGATTTTTCCACCTAAAATACAATACACAAACAAAAATTAGAGAAACCTTAATATATGTATAACCTAAACCTAACAAATAAATGCAAAACTTTTATATTTTTTAAAACCAAAAAAATGAAACTTGCGGATCTGATTATAGTTAAAATTCCTAAGACACAAAAAACATCACACGTGTCTTACCAAATGAAGTGTAACTCTCAAAGCATCCCGAGAGCGATCCGGAACTTTCAACAATTCCCAAATAGCTTGGCTCGTCAAAGCCACCTTATGCGACAACTGAACATCGGATCCAATCAGAAGATATCCTGACCAATTAGCTGGATGAGCAAAATGTTTCGTATGTTGAACTGTGAGCATCGCCTCCGTCACAGCATGACTCACCCTTGACCCTTGGAGTAGGCTTGAGTACAGAGCTCGGAAAAATATCTTGGAGGCTGTCTCTGGCACAGGCCACAATGTTATAATAACAGCGATTGCCCCCGCAGCTAAAAGAGCCTTTGACAGGGAAATGATACTCTCAGACGTAGCAGTCTCATTCTTATCCCTTGTATGACAAGAACTTAGAATAACTAACTTGGCACAAAGTCTTAATTTCAAAATATCTGCAGCTGTGAGTAAATAATCTGATAGGGCTGGGCTCTCCTCACAACCGTCATCGAAATCCATGTCCATATCATTATCTTTTTTATTATCATTCATTTTCTGTCCAGGCCCTGTGCCAGAAACAGGACCAGGAGACAAAACGAGGGCAGATAATCTCCAGGAAATATGTGTTGCAAAATGTATACATTCTGCTGAGGAAATTTCTTCCAAGATACTTTCTTTCGTTGCTTTATTTCCAGTGAGTGACTGACACTGTAAAATCTCTGCAATCATATTCGCTTCATTCTCTGAACGTGGAATGTCATCCCAACCAAATTGGTCAACAACATCTTGAGGAAGGAGCGGATTCCCAACGACAAGAGGAAGGCCTTTAATATCATTATTATTATTGTTAGTTTTCTTTCCCCCTCCTGACACTGTCATAGATTTCCCACCCCCACCACCACCATTCAGACTTGAACTTGACCGAACGGAACTCAGACTGGGTGTGACAATTAATTTAAATTTCTCACAGAGATACTCGTCACTCGACGAACTTCTTAAAATCGGAAATGGGACAAGAAGTAGATCATTTTCCAAGACGAGGATTAAGTCCCTCATACATGTCTTATCCAGGAGAGTGAGCTCCTCCTCAAAGGGGCCAATCAACATTTGAAATAGGGAACGGAGACAGGAGGGACCTTGCCATGTACAATTATTATTCCTCCCTCTTGATTTAGAACCTCTCGTCGAACCAGAGCGGCTACTACCAGCTCCACCCCCACCACCACTTTTGACACTCCCTGTCGCACTCCCCACACTAAACAGACTCGAGAGACTGTAGCTACTGCAATTAAAACGATGGTTCCGGCTCACCATTCGAAGGAAACCGGTCTTATCATTATCTTGATTTAGCTTGTCACCTAATTCCTCCAAATGTTGAGACCATAGGTCACCATTATTATCCCCATTATTATTATCTCCCGAACCACCACTCAGATTGTCAGTAGAACTTGAATTCCCACAAAAATCAATGCCAAGTGCTTCCCGCGTCCCTTGAATATATTTCTCAAGGAGGGAGCCCATATTTGTAGGTAATTCTGGATCCGGATTCTCGTCATTTTCTTCGTCATTATTTATACAAGATTCGTGGAATTTAACGATACCCCTGTCCGGGATAAGGAGCCACGAGTAGAGGAATCCGCCAGCAATACTAAAGTACAATACGGCAGCACGAAGTCGATTCACACGTTGAATAAGACCGTCCACAGTGTTTAAAGTAGTGTTAAAATGGTTGAAATTATTTGAATTATTACTATTATTATGATTATTATTATTTGAACTGAGTTTAAGTGTAATGTTTGCGAGTGTTCGACTTTTCTCCGCTATTAAAAGTCCCACGTCTGTCCTTCCTATCGGAACTAAAATCCTTTGAAGTGCTTGATACGAAGCAATTTGCCTATCGAATAGTTGCATGGAGTACTCACTCAAACTTCCAGCTTGAACTCTCATCATTTCGATGAGATCTGTAGATTTTTCAAGATGGACCAGTGCACTTTCCAAGTCACCATGTCTCCATAGGGCAAGTCCAAGGAAGTGACGGATTTTAGACTCCTCCTCCTTTCCTTTATTATCCTGGATTTTTTCAGCGAGTTGAAGGGCCTGCTGTAAATAAGCGACTGCTTGGATATTATTTCCGACAGCGTGATGGATCCGTCCAATACTACTATATGCGCTAGCTTTAATAATTAAAGTCCCTCCAACCCCAGTCCCCGTAGTTCCATTCCCATTATTAGAGTCGACACTGCTATTACTTGAGGAATTGCCACCATCCAGCTGAGAGGCAAGATTCAAATGTTGTTCTTGACATCGGAGAGCTTGTTCAAAATTCCCCATTGATTCGTGAACAAGGCCAATATTCCCATAAGCTCTGGATCTCCCAGCTAAATTCCCGATTTCTTGAGAGGTTCGAAGATCAATTTCATGATACTGAAGAGCTTCTGTATGTTCGCCCATGAGGTGACAAGTCCTTCCTAAATTGGAGACAGCATTGGATTCTAAGGAACGATCTTCAAGGGATTTTGACAAGTCTAACTGTTTTTGGAAATACTTGATAGCTTGTTCAAAATTTCGAAGTTCCAGGTGGGACAGACCAAGATCTTCAAAAGCACCTACTTTGAGTGTGGGAAGGATGAGGGCAGTTTCGGCAGGATTTGAATTTGAATTTAAAATTGAACCAAAATTTGAATTAGAAAATTCGGATTCGTTATTGTTGTAAGGGAAAAGAAGACTAGCTGGTGGGATTGTATTTGTACTGGTGAGAGTAGATGCAGAGTGATCACTCGCCCCGCTACTACTATTATTACTGGATGAACTCGACTGCGAACTACTATTACTATTACTACTACTACTACTATTATTTGGCACTGACACGAGTAATGCAAGTCTTTTCTCGAAGAAACTCACAGCAGCGGAATAATTCCCGATAGAACGATTTGCTTGTCCAATGGATCGGAAAATCCTTTCTTGTTCCCTCAAATTTTGCGCTTTACTTGAAATTTGTAAACTTCGCTCATAGTACTGAATGGCATGTTCGTGATCACTCAGTGCACTGAAGCAATCCCCGAGATTCCCAAAGGCACGCCCTTTCTCCAGCATGGCAGTACATAGGACTGTGGAGGAGCTGGAGGAGGAGGAGCTTGAGCTAGAACTAGACATGGATTGGCTCACAGATACAAAGACGGACTCGAGGGCGCTGAGCTGTTGTTCAAAATAATTCACAGCGTCTTGATAACTTCCAAGATTAATCCGCGCAATCCCTAGATTCCCAAAAGCATGCGCCGCACTTACACCATCTTGAAGTTCTTTCGCTCTCTCGAGCATTTCCTCATAGCACTTGATGGCACTCGTATAGTTTCCAAGGGACATATGCACTGCCCCAATATTTCCATGAGCTCGGCATTCCCCCCTCGTGTCATTCGTCTCTTGAAGGATTGTCAATTCCTGGGTGTGAAATCCGAGAGCTCGGTCATAGCGTTTTAATACACGATGAACCATCCCAAGGGCACCGTAGGCAGTTGCCTCCAGGGACTTGTCTGAATTAGTCTTGGCAAGCATGATTTGTTTCTGATACACTTGCACAGCCTCTTCCGGTTTCCTTGTCTTGAGTAAAATATTTGCTATATTCCCCAGTGCACGGAATTTACTCGGAACATTTTTACTTGAGTGCGCCACTGCTAAAAATAATTTCTGGCATTCCAAAGCATTATCGAAATTTCCGAGGGCGAGGTGAGTAAGTCCAAGGTTACAGTAGGCACGGGCAATATTATTTTTATTTTGGAGGTCTTTGGCAAGGGAGAGATCTTGGTCATAGTAGCGGACAGCCTCCTTGTAATTCCCTAAGGAGTAGTGGGCATAGCCGAGAAAATGACAGGCTTTAGCTTCCCCCTCAATATCTGACAGTTCCTGTGACAACATTAAATAGTTCTCATAGAATGGGACAGCCTGGGCAAAGTCACCATGGGAGGAGTGACAATTCCCAAGATTTAAAAGGGCACAGGCCTCCCCTGAAGTGTCCTTGAGTTCTCGGGAAATATTTAGGTGGGAGTGGTAGTGGACGAGGGCTTTTTCAAACATTCCCATAGCTTGATAAGCCACGGCAAGATTTCCATGCGTAGAGGCTTCCGAACTCCGATCATTGACTTCCTTGGAGATGGCCAGCTCCTGCTTATGATACTTGATGGCTTGTTCATAGTAGCCCATGGCATTATACGCATTCCCAATATTTCCATAAGCCCTCCCCATCCCAGCCCGGTCATGGAGACTTATGGCAATGCTCAGATGTGCTTGATGTAGCTTCAAGGCAGCATCGTGGTCATTTAGCAATTGGAATACGATCCCTAGATTTGAACAAGCCCGTCCCTCTGCTACTTTGTCTTTCGTCCCGAGAGCCATGTCCAACTGTTTTTCATGCCACATTTGAGCCACTTTGTAGTCACCCATACAGCGGGCGGCATGACCCAGACCAGCATAGGCACGAGCCTCCACATTCTTATCGTGGAGCTCTTGAGCTATTTTGAGGACGTGATTATGGAAGGAGATGGCTTGATCGAAATTACGTCGGTAGTGGTAAGAGGAGCCGAGATTACTGTAGGCACGAGCCTCCTCTATTTTATTCCCGAGTTGTTTGGCAAGCCGGAGATGCTCCATATGGCAGTCAATGGCATTGTCAAAATCTCCCATGACGAGGTAGACGGCTCCGACATTTCCAATTTCCCGGGCTTCCTGGAGTAAGTCACCCATTTGCTTCACGAGCTGAACACATTGCTTGTGGGATGCGAGAGCGTTCGCGTAGTCTCCTATGGCTGTGTATACGTGACCTGCAAAATAACATAATTAAATTAAATTTATAATCATGATATATATCAGGTATATCTTCAGTGAAGACTTAAAACGGCCTATTTTCAGT
>JAQFZE010004929.1:0-10731 GCA_034695245.1 Dicyrtomina saundersi | reverse complement strand
TGTGGATCTGGCTCTGGCTCTGGTTGTGTATATGGCTCCACGTAGGAATGAACTGATTACTGGATTTGGCTCAAAGCACTGGTCTATTATGTTCATACACACACTCAATATCTGTACTCGAGGTTTGGTTTCCCTCTGTGGACACAGAGATTGGAGTTGTTGAGCAGAATGCTCTTCACTTTCTTCCATGCTCCTCCGTCCAATGTACCTACATACATATTTACGTAGAAATTTTTTGTCTGGTTTTCGGCTGGCTCTCTGCTTAAGACCTTGTAAAGGGGAACAAATCCGAGAAAAGCCACTATAAATTAAGTTTCATCTCATTTGGCAAGCGTGCCGTGCATAAAATATATTTTCTTTCTCCTCCGCCCGCCCTCCTCCTGTCCTTCTTTACGAGAGAGAGAGTAAAAAGAAATTTCTCCAACTGCTGGAGATTGACTCGGAAAAATGGCAATGGCATCAGCAATGTTGTGGCAATATCCGGTTTCCCTTCCCGTGTCATTTACATTTTGATGGCCGAACCACCGTGTCATGTCGTCGGAGCCGGAGCCGGAGTCGGAGTCATCCTATACATATTGCTCCAACTCCATTTTTTTCCCTATTTCTTCCACACAACGCACAGCCAGCCATGATCTACACTGCTCACACTGCTCAGTACATCCCTGCGTGGCATGTGTACTTTTTACTGGTCTGGCGCTATATACGGCTACGGCTACACGCTACATCCATATATAGCGCGACTCCCACTATTATGAGCATTATTATTGTCATTTCAATGGTTTCTTATGCCGCGTAAGTATTTACATGGAGGAGAGAGTATTTGTGTTTGTACTCATTCGGGAGAGGATGAGGATGTGATAGGGGCTCGTGATCGTAAGAGGTTTGCATTTCCATATCCCTCCCGTATGCATCGAGTACCTACATGGCACATGGGAGGTAGACGGAGACAGTAGACAGACATGTTGGAATCCGCGTTAGGTATGTGTCCTATGTCGTAGCGTGTAGTTAAGATAAGTCTCCTTTATATCCACTAACTTGAGAACAACGACCGAGTATCATAAGCTTTCCCTTGCCTCTCTCCAAACTACAGATACTTACAAGTACTTTTCATCCTTCGTCTCGGGTACGTTATTTGGCTGCGACGGTGGGTCTCGGTTTGGGCTTCGGCTTCGGTGGCGGCATGAGAAAAAATGAGTAACATAAGAGTTTATTATTTTGAGCCAAGATCAAACGGCATTACATTACATTACATTTCATTATATTATGCTCGTACTCGTACGCGTACATCGTACATGATATGGGAGCGAGTAGAAAGTAATGTTTGATCGGATGCAGAGATGCATATATGTACTATGTACTATGCAGTATGTCTATGTAGGCTGTATATTGAGGCCCGCAGTATCAAGTTAAAACAGGAGTCTGTGAGCATAAAATAATGTTTATACGTGGAGAGAACCGGAGCCTGAGCCGGAGCCGGGCTTCGACTATTACAGATACAGATACAAAAGAGAGCAGGAGAGCAGTGTGCCCTTTTTTTGTTGACTCCGATCACCGTGAGATTTTCTCCACTTCCGATTCACATTTGGTCGGATCCAAATGTGTCTTTCCTTTCCTCTGGATGGATCCAGTTCAAGATTTATGCACTCACACTCTGTTCAGTCCCACCAAAAAAATTACAAATCAAAATGTAAATGTATACAGAAAAGATTTTAAGTGGAAACAACATAGTTTTCAACTTGGTATAACTCTCATTCTTCCTCTACCATTTCATGCACCAACTCCATACAATGATAGACAAATCCTCTCATACTGTGCGGTGTCCCGCTCCCATATCCATGTCCACGTCCACATCCACATCCACCAGAATGGTAGCCAAGAATTTTTTCAAATAAAATAAACCATTACCGCGCACACTGTGTCAAAAGTCTAAGAGGAGGGATACCTACTACAGATATTTGACTTTGGAGGAAAACCTACATAAATTGAGCTTCTGCATATACATTGTGTATAGAATGTACATAGACAGTATAGACAGAGTTGGTATTTAGTATTTAGTATTTTTGTTAAGTGAAACTGGGACTACAAAGTTTTGGTTGGGATGGAGTTTTAGCTACGGCTATTGAAATTGAATACAGTGGTAGGTACTTTGTAGTATAGATATTATGTGAGAGTATACTTAGCCACGTATCAAGTACGGGATGTAAAAATGCAATGCAGCATCTCCTCTGTTCCTGTGCACTTCTCCTCGTCCTCATCTCTCGTCCGATTTGGTTTTTCTATGATATTTGTATGGGAGGGGAAGTAGAAAGTTGATAGAATTGCTGAAAAAAAAAGACCCTTATGATTATTATGGGAATAAAATGATAGCAAATTACGGATGTTTTATTTATTACGTCGAGGGTTTAGTGCCCTTTTAAGAGGGAAGAAAGTATCCACTTCCTGTCACAAGAAAAGTCGGAAAAACTTATTCCACATTAATTCCTCAGCATAATTTCCTCTTGTAGTTTCCACTTGGGACTTTATATACAGTTTCTCATAATGTTCTCACAACTTCCAGAGCCAGACCCAGACCAACTTAACGTCCACATCGCCAACCAAAATCAGAGCCTTGCTTATGTATACTTTGTATAGATAATTATTATGTGCTGTATCCACAGTGAATGTGGAAAAGTCGAAAACCATAGCGATTAGTCAACGACGACAATTTACCATTACCATTTGAGAGAGAAGTTACTCTAATTTTAGCTTTGGTTGTCAGGATATTTAAAAAATCAGGAGTCATTAGTGGAGGGAAGATATAAAATTCTATAAGCTTAAGTATCTTGCATTACTCACGATCCCGATTAATCCTAATCGTAATCGTAAATCGTAATCGTATGGCTTTTGAATTGTTATATATATGTACTTGTAGAAATGTCCCTATATATAATGTACAAAACCAAATACTAATGTTAGTATAGGGAACATTATGAGGCAATATATAAGGAATAATAATGCAATAATTTTCTTTCATTGCATACGTCCCTGTCATCGTCAGGAGGTCAGGGCACATTATTTAAGAGGACACGTGACACGGCACTAACCTTACGTTTTACTTACTTTCAGATGTAAACCAGTCCCAATCCCAATACCAATGCAAAGGCTCAGGACTCACAGAACCAGGACCAACAGGACCAACAGAAACAGACCTTGGATAAATTATCCAGGATTTTACAGACATTTTTGAAAGGGGCGAAATCAAGAAGGAAAGATATTATCACATCATTGAGTACTCAAATATTCAGTGTGTACAAAAATACGAATGTAATATTTCGTGAAACACGTGTTTAGCCAGAGTTTGAGTGAGATGTCTTACACATGTACCACCTACCCATTTACTGTATTGATATAGTGAAACTTGCAATTAGTACATCAACATCTTTATCCCTTATAAAAGTACCTATTTCCAGACATGGATAAAAGCACATAAAAGGCGAAGGCGAAAAAAAAATCTTCATCACAGAAATTCACGGAGAGAGAAAAAAAAGGAAGCCCCTCGACTGGATGATTGAAGGCGGAGCTTGATGTCAGGATTTCCAAGATGTGGAATTTAATATCTACGTCTTTATGTACGGCCTGTGTACGGGATGAAATCATGAATTCATTTGATGTGCTCCAACTTATTCTCACTAGTCAGTGATATGGAATTGAGCGAAACAAAACTAGAAATACAACTGTAGTTAGTCATACTTGGGAAAGCTGCTCAGATGAGAACGGGAGTGAGAGCGACAACCGACAACCCAATGATCCACACACACACAGGAGAAGAGAAAGACGGTATTATTGACAGTACTTCTTTAATCCGCTTTAAATTGTTTGATTAGCACCAAGCTCTAAATATCTGTGTCTGTCTGTACTCATCATAAGTGTAGCCTGGGAAGTTATACTTAATACATAGTACATAGTGAGAGTGCGATCGAGTGTTAACCGACGGTATGTATAGCGTGTCTACTATACTTCGAGGTTTAATCATATCATAAATGTTCCAAGTGTATTTGGCATATCTATGTCATATATTATTTATTTCCCCCTCCCCCTGTATTTAAATACATTGTACCTAAATTTATATTTTTATATTTTTACACGAAATAAAATTTAATATGGAATAGTAAAATTCCTTGGACTTCTTTGAATGTAATCTGCTTTCACTTTGATTTTCTTTTGACATTTATACACTACAATTAGGTACATATAATAGTTCCCTGCGACTACCTATAATATGATCATTTTGAATTATTCTCCAAGAGTGTTTTGAGCCGTATGATTTAGGCGGGAATGTGATCAAAATTAAAAAAGTAAAAAAAAAATATCTCAATTCTCAAGGTTGACATGTTTAGAATTTTAGAACATTTTATGAATTTTTCTCACATATCCAGGGAAATACAGATACAGATTCAGTCTACACATATACACTAAATATGTCTGAAAACATGTCATGGACAGAGCCTATATCATTAGTATATACGAATTTCTAGTCTATATAGGAATAGGAATATAATTGAGATTGAGAATTACATGAAAATATTTCCCCTCACTCACTCATCAGTCAGTAAATCCGGTCTAATCTGGATCTATGAACACATTTGTGGCCTACTCAACCATACTTTATTTACGTCGTCAATATATGAAGTGTTCATGTTCATTGTCACAATACCAGATTTATTACCTAGAGCACACACTCGCTATTATTTACTCTCTTGTTCATATAACTTTCATCCACAAATCTGTCCATAGAGGAGGATCCCACTACCACAAGCTCACTTTCTAGTTCTGCGCGTTTGGAAATTAATCCGTAAGCTTCCACACATCATCCACATCATCATCCAGTGCCCATACGTTATATACCGTCCAATCTTACATCCCAATGCCAATAATCTCATCGCGTGAGTGTATAGTCCAATAAACCGTCTTGTTTAGATGTAAGCTCCACATGGTGTATGGTAGAAAATATGCTAATTGTCAATTAAAATCAAAAAAATCTATTTGTCTCCCTATGTTAATACAAATTAATTCAAATTAAATTAAAATATAAAATCTAATCGTAATTTAATTCTCAAGGACGTGTTAATGATTGGAAAAGTACAGGTAGCTGAGTAGATCCTGTAGAAAAGGAAGAACTGTCACATATGTTATGGGAGTGTGTGGGAAAAGTTATTATTGAAAAAAATTGGAAGTGAAAGGAAGTATAAGAAAAGTTGTTGTCGCTAGTGTATTAGGATGGGTATAGGGAAAGAGAGGGAGAGAGTAAGAGTGAGTGGGAGGGCGAGTTTATTTTTATTAAACTTTAGGGAGGCATGTTCTTGGTGCATTAGTTAGATTTTAACTGGAAATGTAAAGTGTGTTTATGATGGGTGACAATCGAGTAGTGGAGTGACTGACGAAGTGTCCTTACAGAGTGAGGCGTGGAAGTCGAAGTCGAAGCCGAGAGTCCAAAGGAGCCAAGGGAAGCCACAAGCCAGCGGAATAGAACTCTCATATGGATATATGTAGCAGACTACTATGTGTTCAAATGCACATTGCTCATGTCACTTTAACCAACTTGATACAATGCTCCATCATATAAATAAAATATATATCTACAATCCACACCCCGACGACCTCACAATGCACCGAGAGAAAACTTATTACCTTCTCGTGGCGTGTGTCCTGCTGAGATTTTTGCAAAGTTTACTTCCCCACTCGATTCTGTGTGTACGCGCGCTCCTATAGTTTCATACATACTGAGAATTATATACCCATCTGCTTTCCAAATTTTACTTGCAAGACGACCACGACGACGACGACTGCTGCTGCTGCTGCCATTTGCCTTGTCATATAGTATCATAGATATTAGGCAGAATATTATGTGGTCCTATTTCCTATTTCATTACATACATAAATATAGACACTCTACCAGTAGCAGCAGCAGCAGCAGGACACACGTTCCCTAGTTTGTTTGTGCCTAATCGTAAGTAAGCACGAGGGTGAAGGCATCTAGCTAAGCTACATATGGGAGCGACACTACTCCCGGTATTGGATTTTAGTAATTTTTATATTTATATTTATACAGATATATAGATATTTATTTTCCCTCCGTAATGATGTGGTAGTGGGACTGGCGGATGGAGGACGTTCTCGGTCTGGGTCTCGGTCTCGTTCTCACTCCACGTGAATTAGTATTACTATCAAGTAGGGAGCTGGTGCTGGTGGTGAGTACATAGGTATATGACATGCATCCGACTCCGAGCTGTGATAAAATTACACGGGGCATATGGTGAGGCAGTGCTCAAGCTCTCAAAAAATCTGGTTTTGAGTACATTAGATGGTTTGTGGGGAGGGAGAGAGTGAGACAGAGAAGGAGAGATGTGCGTAAAATAGAGCGTTTGGTTTAGTTTGGTGGCTTGGAAGCAACACTTAACGTCAAAAACAGAAGTTGTTTCCTGAAAGCTTCAAATTACTGAGGCTTGCCACAAATATTTGATTGGATTTTTGATATGATGATGTGATGAACTCAACTCTCAACTAACTTCAACTCAGTTCGCAGTTTTGATTTGGTCTTCCCTCGCACTCAGTAGCTTTCTCTCTTGCCTCCATATTGACGTGATTTATCGATGTTTTATAACATTTTCTTACACGACGTCAAACAATTTTTTATGAATTTCTTGTTTTGAATTCTTTTTCCTCAAAATTTTAAACACAAATAATTATTTTGTAACATATTTTAAGCGTAATTTAAATGTCAGCACTGAACTGCACTGCACTGAACTGCACTGCACTTCAACGCATTGGGCTGAATATAATATGCCTTATCCTTATTGGATTCTAAAACGACGTCCGAGGCTACAGATTACAGATACTATATTTTTTTCTTTTCATTACATCAAAACCTATGTAAAAAAAAAGCCCCCAAGTTTTTAAAAATCATATAATCTGCACATCTAATCTCGAGCTCTGTATTCTGTATTTACATGTTAGAGAAATAGAACGTTATAACGTTCTACATGGGTACATATATGTAATTAATTATATATATCTGAACATAGACAAATACCCAAGTTTATTTCTGACCTTTCCATGTCCATGTCCATGCCCTGCGTCCTCCAGTTACTTTGTATGAATAGTTGTGAGTGGAAAGGAACGAACGAGGACTAGACGTGCACGTAATTATAAAAATGAAAAGCGGGGGAAACGTTGAAAGATCCATTAGTGAAATGGAACTTTGCAGATAATCATGGTGCTTGATAAAGAGTGAAGAAAGAAAAGATAGGAGTGACATATCATATTGACTCCCTATACTATTACCGTTATATACACCCACCGTCTACTAATACTACGCCGGTGCCGGTGCCGGTACACTGACTACACTGCACAAAATAAACCTACGCTCAATCGTATGTTGTTTCCCTTTGGTCTCTGCCATAGGTACGACGGGAGATGCATTTAATTTACTATAAAGTCAGAAGACTCAAACTCTTTCCAATTTGTACACCGTACGGGAAAAGTTTCTGAGAGGAGCGAGAGCAAAAGTTGAGGCAGAAAGGAAGGGAAAAGCGTGGATGAGCTAGCTTTGCAATTAAAATATCAGACTACTAGAATGTCTAATATGCATAAATCTGTGCATTTAGTATATTTCTAACGTTATCGTATAGCTTCACATATCAGTAGCCGTGCTATATAGCAGTGCCTAATACTTAGGGTATCACTAAAGTCTACACATTCTACAGACAGGGCTCATAAGTCATTCCTACAGAATACCTGATGAAAATGAGATGTCAAAGGGAAGACTGACACAGAGTCAGTCAGTGAGTCTTACATGGATCCAAAGCGTCATACTACGACAAGGGCAGGCAGACTGACGACGACGACGACAACGACGACGACTACGACGACGATGATGAGAGGAAAATGTAGATTTGAGATTGGAACTGGGATTCCGGCTGGGCAGAAGGAGCAGAAACGAACTGAGACTCTCGAGGTTATAATACATCTTGCTCATCAAATCCTCCCAGTCAAAGAACGAATGTAGAATAAAAGTCAACGAATTAGAGTGAACTCATTCAGCGACGTGATCCCGTAGTGTGCGTCTATCTCGGTCGGCAGAGACATGGATACATGGGCTCATTGTAGATGTATGTACATATGTGCTTGGGATATGTACACACACGGATACACTACATGAGACTCTGTAACTGCAATTTGGAATAATTTAGACTTGCGAGGACAATGCCAATTCATATATGATGGTGATGGTGATGGTTCTATGTTTCTCTTCTGATGAGATACAGAAAAGCAAACAAACACTGCCTCACAAGAGGAGGTGGCAGTTGGTTGACGACGACGACGACGACGACGACAATTATTTGGCAATGATTCCCTAATGTGAGCCCGTATGTGATGCAGTACGTGTAGGACGATTACGATTACGATTACGAATACGAATACGAATACGCCTTGGCCTCTAGTGTGAATGTGAATTCAAGAGAGAGAGAGCGACGGAAAGACGACTCATGTCGACAAGGAACAACGACAACGAGGACGAGCCCCAAATTAAGTCGAAATTAAAACACCTGTGACGACTAACGAAGTATCTGCATGTGTATAATTATATCTAGTCTACCCCATAGTATGGAAATTTAGTAGTTTTGCGTTATCATGTAAAGACACATAGTTAATTACTGTAATTTTCTTTTTTCTTTCTTCTTACCCGTAGTTACTCTGATTTCTCATTTCAGCTAAATCATACTCACAGACTGCAGAAATATAGACTTAAAGTTACACATTAAAGTCACAGGCAAAAATCCATGTATACATATGCATGTACAGCATCTACACTCTACAGTCGACATTGACATCAGAGGCGAGCGGCGACACAAATTATAGTCCTCAGTGAGTAAACATGGCGACAACAGAGTTGCTTTGTTCATTTAAAACATTGCTCCATATAATTGCTTGAATGACAATTTCTTTATTTTTTACCACAATACATACATCTGTACTTTCAAAATGGAATGAGAACTAGTGTGAGAGTCATTTTGTGGTGTGCAGATTCTGGGTCAGAAATTCATCAGAACTGTTCCCAAAATTCAAATAATGTAACATTATAATATGTAAAAAAAAAAGTACAAATTATAATGATCAATTTTACATTTTAATTGGGATTATTTGAATTTTATCGTTAAGAATTTGGCCTTTGATGCACAAAAAATACTTGGAACGTTTTTGTACGAAAAATCAGTTCAACTAAAAAAAATGTTAGATGCTTAGTATTTAATTGTGAAGTCAACCTTTCTCTTAAGGACTTCAGCGACCATAATAATTACCACTTTAGAAAACTGATAAACCTTCTTGTAAATTTTTAGGGTGAAAAATATTGTTTATGGAAAAAAACATTTGTGGGATATTTTGAGTTGATGTAATTAGGATTATTTTAGTTTTGTGCTGCTGTTCTTCATTCCCCCTATTATTTTATTATAAAATAATCAATGTCGGCTGACGCTAAGTTTGAATGTAGATTAAATCTTTGGAGTTTCTACTACAGGAATAATAATCTCAAGCATGTGTGTAGACAGGAGATAAATCTTTGTTTAGAAGAATTGAATGAAAATTTATATGTATATCCCGTATAGTACCATAAGGCACCGGCACCACTACTGTTGACACTCATAGCGAGGAATTTTCCCTTCATGTCCGACTTGAAATCTTTCCTCATTCTCATTGTTACTCAACCTCATGAAATGAATGATGTGATCTCTGTGACATAATTAGCTCAAATGAAATGATGGACCAGCAGCATCGCAGCATCAGCATCATCAGCATCATCATCTTGAGCAGTAGGAAAATAGGAGGAAAGGGAGATGACAAGAGAGACGAGTGCTGCAGACTGCAGTCTACAGATAATCCACTCAGATATTCCTTCCTCCGTTCCTCCTCATAATTACAACTTGTGCCCGTCTCCGTCTATGTCTCTATGTATAATAAAAGAGATTCTTATTTTCTGTGGGTTATTTTGATGTGAGTGAGGATTTCAATCTGACTCAAGTCTCACACAACTTTTAACTTGCTATCTTTCCAAGAAAGATAAGGTAACTTTCATTCATGTACCAAATCCAAATACAACTCTTCTAATTCTACTTCTAATTCTACTTCTCCTCCATCATCTTCTCGATAACACGGACTCTCCAAACTGTAGACTGTAGACCATGCACGGCCAAAGGGAAAAAGTTTCCCAAGTATTTGTTAAACGTCCACATATTCTCTGTCTGTGTCTGTGTATACTTCGTGTTGTGGACGTATGACGTACGTATGTACAGGCGCTGGATTCATGTATTCACATCCCGCGAGAGCTAATCGTAACTACTGTAAAGTCAGTGAGATGAGGCGATAGTGAAATGTGGAGAGACGGAGCGAGAAAAAGGAACATAGGGCGGAGGAGATGAGAAATGAAATTTCGACAGTTGGACGAACACTTGAATTTCTTGACAGACATTTCATTGGGATCTTGAGAAACATCATCATCATAATGACCAAGTCTCCTTCTCCTCGTTTTATCCAATACTAAAACCACACGCTGCCAGTCCCAGGACCAGGACCAGATCCTGCCAGGCTGGAGACCATTCATATTAAATATTTCTAGCAAAAATACATATCGTCTGTGAAGAACCAAAATGACCCATATCCAATTTAAGCTACAATCAAAATGAGCTATGTCATAAA
>JAQFZE010004928.1:0-10732 GCA_034695245.1 Dicyrtomina saundersi | reverse complement strand
ATGTCATATGTGCATAGCTTTAGCAATTAGAATATACGTAAGTTGGAATTTTAACAATCTATGAAGGGTGCCAGGTCACAGGTACTTAATCACTCAGTTTTGAATTTGACGGTGGATTTTTATTTTCAAAGGCAAAATTGGTACACGAACTTATAAAAGCTTACGGGCTACTTAATTGGATGAACTGGGTATCTACCTCCCCTGCTACTTTTGACGACCTTAAAGTATTTCATTCGTCGTCTTATGTTGATTTTCTATCAGCTTGTGATGACAAAGATGACCCTAAAAATAATATGGTTAAGCCTTCCGATGATTCTGATTGCGTAACTTCCGAAGAAGATAGGGATGAAGATGACGACATCGATGTTGATTCTTCCAGGTTTCAAAATGAACATAAATTGACCCACGAAGATTTTGGTTTTGGTGAGATTTATAAGTTTCCAGGTTATTAGAATACATTATTTTAATAAATCGTATATTTAATCTAAAGTCATACAAATAATTTTTAACTAATTTTTCGGCAATGGTAGGGTACGATTGTCCAGTCCAAAGAAATATGGGAGAATTTTCTTGTCAGATTGCAGGAGCAACGCTCACAGCTTGTCAAGCCCTTTTGAATGGCAGTCAAATAGCTATTAACTGGTGTGGTGGGTGGCACCATGCTCAGAGGTATGAAAAGTTTGATAATAGTAACAAATGTGGGCTTTTTTTGCAACTATGCGTTATGCATATTGTCTGGAGGTCGGGACAATTGTGTTTTCAGAATAGTTACTTCAAATAAATTATTTAATGACATTGTGTGTTTGCAGGGATGAAGCCAGGGGCTTCTGCTTTGTGAATGATATAGTTTTAGGATGCCTTGCGTTGCAGAAAAAGTTCCAAAAGATTCTTTACATAGATCTGGATGCTCACCATGGTGAGCCCCTAATAAATACTTATATTTTGAGCTACTAGAACCTAGAATGTGCACTACTTAAGTACGTGGTGTCCCCGAAATAAAATACATTTTACATTTTGTGTTTTTATAGGCGATGGTGTAGAAAATGCATTCAGTATGACAAAAAATATAATGACGGTTTCATTGCACTCTCACGAGCCTGGATTTTACCCAGGATCTGGTTGTGTTTCAGATGTTGGTATCGGACGTGGAAAGTATTATACTGTTAATGTTCCATTGAAAAATTGTGTTTCAGACGAACAGTTTTACTATGTATTTAATGAGTAAGTAACTTCAGTTTCTCACTGTTGGTCATTGCTAGAGTATAATAATAGTTTTCAGAGTATTAATTTTGAAATAATTCCTTAGAGTCTTAGTGTCAGTTGAATCTGCATTCTCTGCCGATGCTGTGATTGTTCAATGCGGTGTAGATGGTTTAAATGGGGACCCTATTGGAATGGGAAATTTAACCGAAAAAGGTCTTGGGCTGTGTACATCTCGAATATTGGAGCTTAAACGCCCAACGGTATTCCTTGGTGGAGGTACGCTTATAATATGTTATTCGTCAAATATTGTTCAATAATCGAATTGTTTGCAAAAAACACTCAATGTTTGTTTTAGGTCACAGAGGTGTGTTTGATTTAGTAATTTTGAGTTTCATTACTAACTTTTATCTAGGTGGATACAATAGAGTAAATGCCGCCAAATGCTGGGCATATTTAACTTCGATTATAACTGGAATTTCTATCAGTAATGATATTCCCGATCACAAAGTGAGTATGCATTTTACTGTTTATAATTTAGATTTACGCAGATAACTAAAAGCATTGAATTTAAGGCACTCTGACAATTTATCTTGGAAATAGAAGTAAGCAACCGCCGACAAACAATATTATTTTTTTGTTATTGCTAGTAATTAATATCTGCAGAATTTTCTTGAGTATGGACCTAGCTACGAGTTGTCCGTGACACCTTCACTACGAAGCAGTGACAACACCAAAGAGCACTTGGACCTAATTGTCTGTCAAATTCGAGGTAAGTTGTAAGTTTCGATATGGTAAATTTTTTCTAAGTACCAGTTGTTGCTAGTTGTTATATCTTTTCTTTTTTTTTTTGGCATTCAGAGAACTTAGAGAAAATTTCTACAACTAACGCAAACATGTAGTGAATTTTTATGAACAATTCGGTGTTAAATCCTCAAGACAATTACCACATGTTCTAAATTGGTCGTTGCCGCTATCTTTGTAACGAAGTGGACTCCCTAGACTCCTTAAGCCCTAATAGATGCGACACTATCTGTATTTAATGTATACAATGCATGTACTAAAGATATTTGTTTGAAAACTTGTTTTTTATCATTTGTTTATGAATACCTCCGTCATTCCTATGGACGCCGTAATTATTGTGGAAATCTCATTGAAGCATACAAGTGCAAGTGTTACGACAACGAACAATTCTTTGTTGGGCATCTCTTTGTTAAAAAGAGTTGCTACTGCACTCTCTAGTATACTTTATTACTATTATAAGTACTTGCTAATGATAATCAGACTCAAGTTCATACTCAGAAATTAAAAGCGAGTTAAAAGTGATCTACATGTCGAGCTTCATCGCTTTTGTTCGAGTTACCCAGTGACCGGAAGAATACTATCAGACTGAACATGTATTTACATTACATCGCAATCACCGTATAACGGAATTAGAAATATCTTCACACCGTACATTTTGGTTGCTACGTGCATGACGCATGGTTCCTATAATTATATTAACATGCAATGGACTCTGGATAAACCGTACTTCGATACAACGGAAATCTCGCTTTAAAGTATTATACTTTTTTTCCAACCCCAACTTCGTCGTTTCTATGCTAAAGGCTTTTTGTATAACGTACTTTTGGTTTTACACATTATGAGATCAAATAATTGTGGTGGCATTTACCGCTAGCTAATATCTCTCATAGAATTGCGGTTTGAATTTAAAATTAAAAGGATGTTTTAGGGTGCAACGTCAACTTGCAACTAAGGGGTTGCAACTAATACGTACTATCAGTGTATTTTGTCGTCTCACTAGTCAGTCATTCAGTAATCAAGGAAGTTTAAAAATGATACAACAATATAGTAACTGTAACTGTAAGTTTTAAACTCTTATTGCAAATAGCGTTTCCAGTTATTCAATTTTGAGATTTCATGATGTGGTACATCTGGTTGACTAATTTTATTTTCAATCACTATAATATTTTATTGAAGTGTATGCAGTTTAACCTTAATGCATAGAATAGTCAATTCGAATAAGACGTTAGTAAAAGCTATACGATTACAATTTTAATAAATATGCATTGGTTTGTTTCCTCAGACTAAAGTTTAATTCATTCGCAAAACCAAAATCTTAAATATGGATTCATTATCCGTATAAATATAATAGGCTCATTTAGTATAGAGACCTTGGTTAGACGTAATCTCCTTACAGTCCTTACAAGTACTTTTTATGATGTACCGTGAAGTACGGTGATTGCATTGTACTACATAAAGAAAAAATGAACAAGCATTCAATATATAAGCAAGTGTGGTTAACAGCATCATTTCGTCCACACATTCAATGTTTTATTAAAGACAAAATATTTTCATCAAGAATAAACTTTAAAGTATCCTATTTATTGCTTTTATAAATTAAAAATTAAGAAATGTATCTATTCTGAGTTACAGGAGCGACGAAAGACTGAAAAAAGTTAAGAGGTTTCGTTTTACCCTTCAACGAATACGATAAGGGAATAGGGAATATTAAAATTCGAAGGTATTGCTGGCTTCTGACTTGGACTTGTAATCTGATTGTAATTTAATCATAATATGAAAAATAAATACGTACAATAAATAGTTGTATCAAGATGTTGAATGTAGAGTTAACGTTTTAAAGTGTAAATTAAAATTATAGTAAAATATTTTTGTATTTCATACGGTACGCAGTTCCCTTTAAAATACAAATCTTATACACACGTTATCATTTTTAAAAGCAAACTTTCTCCAAATCCTCATTGCGAATGATAGTAAAATCACACCTATAATTCTAAATTCAAATTCACGATTTAACCAAATGCATACTAATCTCTTGTTTAAAAATACGTTTTTTAGAAGCTATAGTACAAAGAAAAAGCTACTTACAAGGTATTTCACTATAATATGTTCATAACTGCCTATTCACAATTGTCATACAAATTTACAACTTAACTAACATTTAAAAACATTATACACAAGGACTTTCCCATTTGGAAGAGATTACACTAGTTACCTATACTTATATAATTTCTGAAATAAGCAGATGAGTTCGTTTTTCTTTTGTACTGATGTTGTTTGATTCACTCAGGTCGTTTTACAAACTGTAATAGAAAAATAAAAATGTTGAAATGCATCTATTGCTTTGATGGAGTGGGTGTACGTTATACATCATTCTCAAAAAATGTTGCAATTTGAAACTATTAAATATAAGAAGGCAACTCACAAGTTATTTTAGATGACTTCCGTTTGTTATGCTTTCATTAAATCTAGCCAATACTTGCTTTACATACAATGCAGATGGGTTCAATGGTCCACCTACATCCAAATACTTGTTAGAATTTACAACGCGAAATTCTCGAAATCGTTGATGGTACGTAATAAACGATGGATGCACGTAGCCCGTTACTTCACTTATGACCACTTTGTAAACGTCCTCGCCGGCATTTTTAAGCGAAGCAGACAAAATATCCAAAGCGTCTAACTTTTGGCGTCCAGCTAAAGTTTTGACATCTTTTATTTGCTTCACCAAGTCAAGGGGCAACGATATCTGAATAACAGTACTTGATAATGGTACTGGTGGTACACTAACAGTTTGTGAACATCCAGCTCCAGTTACAATACTTGCTTCTAGTCGACTGATTCCCAACCGAGAAATGGAATCATCAGCTAGTTTCCTTCCATAGTTACGAGCAGGAATCTCTACTTTTGAAAATTGGCCTGAACTGCCTTGTTTCATAGATAAGGCGCAGTCATTTTGGATATTTAAACACTCCAAGGTGGTTGACAAAGGCACAGAGGAGACATGTTGTCTACCTGGACTATCTAATGGACTTTCATTCACACTTAAATCTCTCACAAATTCAGCTGTCATTGTTTCGATGCCTGTACCTCCAAAGGTAAATTCCATAGTGTCCTCAATAGCTTGCGCAGGTGAAACAGTATAATTATCCATAAAGTAGTCACCGCCTTCCACTTGACGATTTGTTGGTGGCGCTTGTGGAGTCATGGTAGAAACTTTCGAGGGACCATACAAAGAACAAACAGTTGGCACGTGAGTTTCTTCCCCAGGCAAATTTTCTCCTCTCCGTATGTTATCGCCTACTTCCACTAAAAGATTTGTGGGAGACGCTTGTGTAGTCCTGCTAGGTACTACCGATGAACCAGACAAAGGAGACGTAGGTTGCTGATAAATTTCTTTCCCCGCGCAGTTTTGTATTTTCGTTATATTATAATCTAAATCCATTACAAGATTTGAAGGTGATGATTGTCCAGCCCTTGCAGTAAATTCCAAAGGACCAGACAACGAGCACAAAGGTGGTTTGGGAATTTCGCCCTCTGGCAATTTCTCTCCTTTCGGTGTGTTATCGTTTGCATCTGCTTGAAACTTTGTAGCTGATGCTTCTGGAGCCATGGTTGTAACTTCCGAGGGAACAGACAAAGAGCATAAAGTTGGCTTGTGACTTTCTCCCTTTGGCAAGTTCTCTCCTTTGGGTTTAGATGTGTTGACATCTACTTCCGCTTGAAAACTTGCCCGGGATGCATGAGGAGCCATCGTAGTAACTCCCGAGGGACCAGACAAAGAGCATAAAGGTGGCTTGTGACTTTCTCCCTCTGGTAAGTTCTCTCCTTTATGTTTAGATGTGTTGACATCTACTTCCGCTTGAAAATTTGCAGGGGATGCATGTGGAGGCATGGAAGTAATTTCGGGGGGACCAGATAAAGAGCATAAAGGTGGCTTGTGACTTTCTCCCTCTGGCAAGTTCTCTACTTCTGGTTTAGGCGTGTTAACAACTACTTCTGCTTGAAAATTTGTTCGGGATGCATGTGGAGCCATCGTAGTAACTTCCGACGGACCAGACAAATTGTACAAAGGTGGTTTGGGAATTTCTTCCTCTTGCAATTTCTCTCCTTTCGGTGTGTTATCGTTTGCATCCGCTTGAAACTTCGTAGCTGATGCTTCTGGAGCCTTGGTTGTAACTTCCGAGGGACCAGGCAAAGAGCATAAAGGTGGCTTGTGACTTTCTCCGTCTGGGGAGTTCTTTCCTTGTGGTTTAGTTGTGTTAACAACTACTTCCGCTTGCAAATTTGTTCGGGATGCATGTGGAGCCGTCGTAGTAACTTCCGAGGGACCAGGCAAAGAGCATAAAGGTGGCTTGTGACTTTCTCCCTCTGGCAAGTTCTCTCCTTTGGGTTTAGATGTGTTGAAATCTACTTCCGCTTGAAAATTTGTAGGGGATGCATGTGGAGCCATGGAAGTAATTTCGGGGAGGCCAGACAAAGAGCATAAAGGTGGCTTGTGACTTTCTCCCTCTGGCAAGTTCTCTACTTCTGGTTTACGTGTGTTAAAAACTACTTCTGCTTGAAAATTTGTTCGGGATGCATGTGAAGCCATGGAAGTAACTTCCAAGGGACCAGACAAAGAACATAAAGGTGGCTGCTGAATTCCTTCCCTCGGCCAGTTTTCTCTTTTCTGTGTGTTATCACTTTTCACTTGCAGATTTGCAGTTGGAGCTTGTGGAATCGTGGAAGTAGCTTCTGGGGGACCAGACAACGAACATAAAGGTGGCTTGTTAATTTCTCTCCCTCGCAAGTTCTCTCTTCCCGTGGTGTTACCCACGCCCACAGGTTCTGCTGCCTTAGACATCTCGCTAGTAGAATCCAGAGCTCTGTGCTTAGAACCCCGGCTAAACACGTCTTGTGGAAGCTGACGTTTTGGAGTTTTTGCTGAGCCGAATCTACCAAAAGCTGAATTCGGCGGAACCTGTATATTCTTTTTACGACTCATTTCTAATCGAACTTTTCTCAAAGATTCTTTAGAGGCAGTAGTATCAGCCACCTCAGGCTCAAAAAGTTCCCGCACAGGTTTACCACTAACATACTTTTTCTTAGTCAGATCCAACGGAGGTGTTCCTTGCTGCTCGCAATCGTCTTCTAATTCTGGTTTACCATTAGGTCGTACCGAAGCAGCTCCTGATCCAAATTTTGAATTCATGAATGGACTTATTTCTGTACCATGTAGTGTTGTCAAGGACATGTTAGGATAAGCTGATGTTTCAAAGTCTGAAATTGTTGGCTGGCAAGTATTTTGTTGAACGTTACTTGGAGAAAAGTTTTCTCTAGAATTGATCGTCATTGACATGTTATTTAAATTGTCTGACCCGGGTGCTGCAGTATTAGTTGTCATTGGCTTATCAGGGATTGTGGATGTTTTAGAAAAACCGCCGAATTCAATATTGTTAATAGTCATGGACATATCCGGATTACTGTCCGTGTCAGGCTCAGCTCTTGAATAAACCGACTGATGCATGGTTAGGGACATATCTTGAGATAAATTCGGCTTGGTTTTCGACGACACTGACGCTTGTGAAAAGTTATTTTGTAGTAGCGATTTTCTAACTTTGGAACGAGTAAGTGGAGACAAGAGACCCTCGCTCATAGAGATATCCTTGATGCCTGGTTTGCCATTACGTTTTACTGAAGCAGCTCGTGATCCAAATTTTGAATGCACTACTGGAGTTATTTCTGCAGCATGCAGTGTTGTCAATGACATGTTAGGGCAAGCCGGTGTTTCAAAGTCTGAGATCGTTGGTGGGCATGTATTTTGTTGAATGTTCAAATTATCTGAAAAAGAGTGTTCGCTGGACTCGATTGTCATTGACATGTTGTTTGAATTCGACTTCGGTTCAAAATTTAAATTGCCTGACGGCCAGAATGGTGCAGCATTAATCGTCATTGACATATCGGGCATTGCGCATGGCATAGTATTAGAAACACCACCGGTTTCAGTATTATTGATGGTTATGGACATATCAGGATTACTGTCCGTAGTAGGTTCAGTTCTTGAATAAGTCGGTGGCGACTGGTGCATGGTTAGGGACATATCTTGACAGAAATTGGGCTTGGTTTTCGACGACGTTGACGGTTGTGCCGAGAACTCATTTTCATTTTGTAGAAGTGAACTTCTAGTTTTTGTACGAGTAGTTGCTGCCAAAGGACCCTGGCGTACAGACAAATCTTTGAAATCTAACTTACTATTAGGTTTAACTGAAGCAGCTTCTGGTACAAATTTTGAATTCATGAATGAACTTATTTCTGCAGCATGTAGTGTTGTCAAGGACATGTTAGGACAAGCTGATGTATCAAAGTCTGAGATGGAGGGTGGGCAAGTATTTTGTTGAATGTCACCTGGAGAAAACTGTTTACTGGAATTGACCGTCATTGACATGCTGTTTAAATTATCTTGCGGCCAGGGTGCTCCAGTATTAATTGTCATTGACATATCAGGGATTGTGCATGGCGCAGTTTTAGAAAAACCGCCGAATTCAATAGTATTAATAGTCATGGACATATCCGGATTACTGTCCTTGTTAGGCTCAGCTCTTGAGTAAATCGATTGATGCATAGTTAGGGACATATCTTGAGATAAATTTGGCTTTGTTTTTGACCACATCGACGCTTGTGAGAACTCATTTAGTAGCTGTGATTTTCTAATTTTGGAACGTGTAATTGGTGACAAAGGTCCTTCGAACACAGATGCATCATTCAGAAACTTCACCGTGGGTGTAGAAGTACCCTGGCAAAAAAGTACAGACATGTTCGCAGGTGCAATTCCATTCTGAATCGAATGCTCCACAAAATTACTGGCTGTGAGGGACATGTCTACTGAGTAGTTCTCTTTTTCACAACGTAGCTTAATCGCAGGCTCAGAATGGTCAGATATCCGACTTTGATAGTTCTCTTCGTCTTCGCGTGATAACGAAACTTTGTGACATAATTTTGGCATTTCCGAATTCTCCATTTCGTATGAACCATCTAAGTTTGACGCTATTACAAAAGTTCGATTAAGTGGAACGTTTACCATGGTCATCGACATGTCTTGATCCTTCTGATCACTATTCAGTATTCTAGAAGTTGAACTAGCGGCCATGCTCACATCCATGGACATGTCGTACATACTTAGATGTTCATTTTCCTTTGCGGGATTCGACAACATTGTCATGTCCATCGGTGCTTCATTACTTGTGTCAATGTCAGATGATATATCTTTTCTGAACTCTCTAGAGAAATAATTTAAACAAACAAAAATTAAAGATCTATTAGCCAGCTACTGTTAATTGAAACATAATAGTAACAGAACTTAGATTGAAATTAAGCGTAGATTAGGGGCAAAAATACATAATAATAGCTTTATAATTAATTTATAGTATGTGAAGTCTTTCCCCTTTCGTTTCAAAAGAATTTGGATTTTGGGAGAGACCACGTCTTTTAAAAACCGGAATGACTAATATTATTAAGAATGCATATACATGTGTACAAAACTAATTAACCTCCCCTCCTTTAATTTATTAAAAGTCCCCTCGTGCAACACTAAACAAACACAGAAAATTTGGCGCCACTTAGTTTGAATGCATCA
Organism: Dicyrtomina saundersi; assembly: GCA_034695245.1. Taxonomy (NCBI): domain Eukaryota; kingdom Metazoa; phylum Arthropoda; class Collembola; order Symphypleona; family Dicyrtomidae; genus Dicyrtomina; species Dicyrtomina saundersi. The sequence continues at coordinate 1,116 of JAQFZE010004928.1, read as the reverse complement.
GATACATGTTAGTAGTTAGTACCAAACATTTTCAAAATCTAATTGTAAGAGACTTCGTTCTTATTATCAAAAAGGTGAAATTTCTCCTTATATGGCTGCGGAAATAGTTGAAGGTGTAAAAATCCAATTAACTATGGCTTTCGTTTAGTTATCATTAGTTGAAATTTCAAAAAATTAGCGAGGCAAGTTTCCCCATTCTAAATTATTATCCAATACGCCAATCTGGTTTTTGAAGTGTTATTTTCAAAAAACCTATATTGAGCTGTTTTGACGCGGACGCGATCACCTCTTTCGTGTCCAAATTTCGATGCTGAGTATTTTTTGTAGCGCCGTTTTTATACTTTTTTGTCAATATCTCAGTCATCTCACAAACACCCTAATACTTTTTTTGTCTACCAAAATAATAAAAAGCATCGTCAAAATATGGAAATTACGGATGGGGAAACCGTCACTTAGAATTTACTTGTGTCATCATTCATCTTTCACTTCCATCTTACGCTTTATTGGAGGTTTGAAACTGCATGCTTGGTGACGGAGTCTTTCTTTTTTCCTTGGGATATTTCATTATTACAAAAATACACAACTCAAAAAATCGACATTGGTGTCGGTTACTGGAAGAACGGATCTGTGTAGAGAACAGCTCGGGTTCCGAAGACCCAGAAAAGCGTCAATTGAATTTTAGCACTTAATTTATTACCAAAAATACCTGAATAAGCTTAGAGCTGTCACTCCAAAAAATTTAATAAGCGCCCGTGCTCTTACCTGAGTATTTACGGCATGTGTATAATTTCAAAACTAAACTTATTTAAGTGACTCAAAAGTATCAACTAATTTGGTGAGTCCTACACTTTTTTGTTTTCCTACTCCATTTAAAGACACAATGCAAAACCTTAATTGCAACCAATAAGACTATATTGACAGCTGACACTGAGTATATACATATCTAGCGCTGTAAAGAATATCAACGAGAGGAGATCAAAGCAGTTCAAGAACAATTATTTAATTTGGAAATAATAAGCTACTATAGTAAAATCGTGGGATATAGATAAAATTGAATCGTGCAGTTACATACTTAATTTCATTTTTAGCTGAAAAACTGACTCTTCTTTTAATGAT
>JAQFZE010004927.1:0-10734 GCA_034695245.1 Dicyrtomina saundersi | reverse complement strand
GAATGGTAGTAACGGCAAACGGGACTTGGAAGAAGATTTTCTAATTCCAAGTGAGCGACTGGCACTGGCACTGGCACGACAGTCAACAGTGGAGATGGAGTGGTGGAGTTGAAGTCATTCATAATTACTGTTTGTTTGTGTGTGTGGAGTTAATTGAGGCTGAGGATGCTCCTCGCCACTCCATGGAATGAAAATTGGAAAATTAGAATGACTATTGGAAGTTAGAGGAATCAGGCGATCGCATAAATATGTACACACCGCAGTAAATACTTGTTTGCAGTGTATACTTTTACTGCATTGACGATTCACTTGTTTAGTGGTGATCACAATAGGAACAACGCAACAAGGGAGATGAGATTACTATGGGACATGGGATGGGATAAGAAAGAGGGGATAACCAGGACCAGGACCAGGACCAGGACTGACAAACTTGACATTGTGATAGCAACCACAACACGTGCGTGCATACAGATTACGAACAGATTCTTTAGGGATGAGGCTTGAGTGGATAAGAACAATAATAAAAATAATATTATATCCCTGCCCCTGCCCACGACACGAGTCTTTCTGATTTGTGGTCGTTGTTTACCGTTTAATATCAATATCATCCTTACTTGTTGTAAGTTGTTACTGGTGAGTCATATGTACGGTCATCCACGTAGAGTGTACGTAGAATGGAACTCTACGAATTATTTTCCTATTCTTTTCTACCCACTATATTAACCTTGCGTTGCGTAGGAATTTTTAATTTTAGTCTCTATAGAGGCGACCAAGTCGAAGAGGGGGGCTTTAGATAAACATTGCGTACTGTGTATATCTGTAATTTTACAGATGGTTTAGAAATGGAGTTGAAGTTGTTACAACTATACATGATACTACGTGCTAGAGAAAACATTTATTGTTGAGAAACCTGTTTGGATTATGATTATGAATATAAATACAATCGTCGGTATGTGGAAGTCAATGAGGTGCACTGAGAGCCCCTGTGTAACAGTGGAAGTAACGTCATTTTTAATTCCGAAATATTATTGATAGAATTCGATGTGGTAATTGGGAGAGAAGACCTGAACTTTCATGTTCGTACATCTTACCTCTTGACTATATACAGTCGGTTACAATGATTCCATGATTTCAGTAATGGAATGACAAGGGAAGGGGTGAAGTGTATTCAGGTACACATGCTACTACTACTACGACAAATGCACCACGATTTTAAACAGTTTATTCAGTTTTTTCAACTCGAATAGTTAGTAGGATTACGGTAATTTCCAATGCGATTTATCGTGACGTCACAAAGGAATTTCCTGGATTATAAATTATAAAATCTGTATGGAAATAACTATATGAAGTGTCAAATGTGTAATCATATTTATTATTATAAAAATTTCAGACGGCGGAAGAGCATGGGTGACTCTGGCGACGAACGATTCGTATGCACTGGGTGCAGCTGTCCTGGCCAACTCTCTCGTGAGAGTCAACACATCGGCACAATTAGCTATCATGGTCACTCCTGGAGTATCTGGCCCAATGAGGTTTTAATTTCTAGAATTAATCAATATTTTTCTATTCCTTCCCGTGTATAGATGTATTTTCCAAATAACTGTGAGTAACTGGCAATCCTTCATTTATACCCAGTCCCAATATGATTGTTATGTAAAATATCCCACAAATTACAAATTACTTGCTTAATTATGCACAGCTGCATAATGCTGCAGCACAATGCCGCACCGGCATGACAGCCACAGCATTGTTTAGTGTGGGAAACAAGGAAAAAAGAATTCAAATTTTTTGACATGTGACATTTGTACCATTTTTATGCCTTCATCGTAATTGTAGTTGTAGTCGTGCTAGTACTCACTAATCAGTATGTACCGGCACCGACCGGCACCGACAGAATAGGATAAATGTACTGATTGTATTGTGACCCTCCTCATTAATATTCAACTCATATCCACAGGGACATATTGGACTCAGTTTTTAACGTGGTCAGTGAGGTCAACGTTCTTGACTCTGAAGACGCAGCTAACTTGGCTCTATTGACAAGACCTGAATTGGGAATCACATTCACAAAGCTCCACTGTTGGCGGCTGACTCAGTTCGAGAAATGCGTTTTCTTAGATGCAGATACATTGGTATGCCCCACAGATAAATCTTATATACTTTTAAATCATATGTAGAAACAGTATTTTCCTTTCCTATTCAGATGTATTATTTGTGTAACTATACCTAGTAATTATTCAAATGAGGAAGGGACTAAGAATAGAGCTTGTAAATTTTTGTGCATAATACAATTATTATTATTATTAGTATTACATTTGAACATTGGTAATAATTGTTGCATTGTGTATTAGAAGCAATGAATTATATGTCTCCACAAAAATGTCCTTGATTCTTTTTAAGGGCGAGACAGAACTACAATATTTTTTTCATATTTTTTTTAAAAACTATATGCATTATGATTTATGAAAAAAGATTAATTTTAGAAAAATAAACCCAAGCCTTGAACCAATTTATTTATGTGGTGGCATAAAACATAATATACATAGTATAGATAGATTTATATTATTTTATCGGTCTGTAGTTGGTAGTCTAAAATAATTGCATTATAAATTAAAAAATACAAATGGTATTCTTATAAAGATATTGATTAGGAATGGATAAAAAGAGGATTAGGTACTACTACTAAAGTTGTGGTACTAATCTTAAGTGGTAAGTTTACCTATAGGTACTTTATTATACTTTCAAACAGAGTACAAAGTTCCCTTCCTATAAAGCAATCCTACTAAAAGTATTGTCTGTGAGAAGAATAACTTTCCGAGCTTAGCAAGCTAATATTTAGGCTACGACGCACTTGAGAAATATGGTGTGTGTACATTGTAGAAGTTTTTCTTTGACAGCCGACAAGGTATCCTATAGTTCTAAATATGTCACTTGTCCTTGAAATGCATTTACTCTAGATTCCAGATTGCAATTCAGACCTACGTGAGATCAAATAAGATTGTATGTAGATGAGCAGTCGTCACTCCTGTGTAGCGTTTTTGTTATTTTTTTTATACAAAAGGTATTTTCAACCCAGTTGATATTTATAGATTACTTTTAGTGTGGCTGAGGATGTTTTTTTTAACGACGTTTGAGTGAACATTTTCCTTCCAGAGACACCAAAATCGACGTGAATGCTTTTTTTTAATGGAGATGCCGAGGAGTTTGTTAGATGTACATTTGTATCTCATACACCACTCATGTATTAAGTCGACCTTTTAGCGTTATATGAGTTGTGTCTTGTGTCAAATGGAAATGTCAGTTCTCTCCTACATTAATTTTCTTGTCTTTTCTTCAGGTACTTCAAAACAGCGATGAGCTATTCGACAGAGAAGAATTCTCAGCAGCACCCGACTCCGGCTGGCCAGACTGCTTCAATTCGGGAGTTTTCGTTTTCCGACCTAATTTGGAGACATATGCCAAATTACTCCAATTTGCTGTAGAACAAGGATCTTTTGATGGTTAGATATGGTGGAAGAATTTTCAAATATATAGAAGCAGATAGATGTATTTTGCAGTATACTGAATATATATTCACGTGTGAATGAATAGAGTAGTATTATAATATGTATATGTTGTGGTCTTTCCTCTTATTTGCATTTACGTAGGAGGAGACCAGGGACTATTGAATTTGTATTTTAGTGACTGGTCCACAGCTGACATTCGAAGACATCTTCCTTTTACTTACAATATGGTCGCCTCTGCTACTTACTCATACTTACCTGCTTACAAAGTGTATGCCAAAATCAAAAGAATATACAAATAATATTCCAAAATTAATTCACCTACGCCTATGACAGTTGCTTACAAGATATTCCTTTTTTTTATGCACACAGATTTGGCCCAAATGTCAAGATAGCACATTTTATTGGACCTTCCAAGCCTTGGATACAATTTTTTGACAGTTCTACTGGACAAGTTCGTCCTGAGCCTGGTCAAGAGCATTTGCAGGTAGGGACAGGAATTGTTTAAGAATTACAAGAAAATTCATTGTTTGAATGTATTGTAGTGAAAAAATACTAAAAATGAATATATTAATAAAATATTTAGGATCTGCTTCAATCATGGTGGAACATATTCCGTACTGACGTTCATTCAAGGTTAACCCCTGACATGGTAAGTTGAGCAGCACATTAAAAATTACAAAGCTAACGTATTAAATTACCTAATTAAATTACATTTCAATTACCTAAGCTGAACATCTTTTGGCGGTACTAACTAAAATTTTTGTACGATTTTTTTTACAACTAAACACGGAGTTCTTTTGTGATTTTTTCTAAAAATTTAATTTCTTCGATTTACTGTCAATTTTTTTTTTGAGATTTTTGTCGGCGAGACTTGCTTCGAACTTTATAGAGGACCATCCGCATCGTTTCATGAATAATTTTGTTTGTTTGTTTGTTCCATTTATTTTTTTTTGTGCTTTATGATTTGATGATGTTTGACCTTTGGACCAAATTACCAAAAATGATTGATTTGTCTTATTTTGTTCTGTTCACACACACACTTCCTTTTATAATTTTTTGATTTGTTTTTTGATTTTTTTTTTTGGAATTTTGGAATTATATTTTTGACAATTTTGGTGTACGGGGTGACAGGGAGAAAGTGCTACGGAGGTGGAGCAGGTACACTCATCTTATGCACAAATATTCACCGCACCAAACCACTATCCTGCTGATACTATTAATTCCTCCTTCCCATTTGATTTTGGTTCTCCTTCTGTTGACTTACAACAACTCCATGTTGCCATTCAAAGATTCCCACCAGAGAATGTTCAAAGAGAGATGCAAATGCAAATGCACCAAGCTCAATTACAATTAGCCCAGTCCCCTCCTCAAGTAGAGACACATCATAGGACTCAGGATTTTTATTGTCCACCCCCTCAAAATAATAATAATACTTATCATGACCATGACCATCATCATAATAGTAACACCTTTAACCCTGTGACTGAATATGAACATAGTAGTAGTCATTTTGCTCAAAATCAATCATCCCAACCCCCACCACCACAAGTTTTTACCCAACCCCACATGACTCATTTTCCCCACCACCACCCCTCATTTCCCGACCAAAACCAAAACCAAAATCAGAATGACCAATCTCAAAATAATTTTGCTCAACACCACGAACACCATCATCACCACCATCATCACTACGATGATAGTTCAAATAATTCCAATAGAGATAATGTAGTGCCTCCATCCTCCCAATCTAGTCTCTCTAATAATGACCACCATTTCCACCTCCACTCACACACTCCACATCCTCCTCTTCATAATAATCAAGTTCCCGCATCCGCCAGTGCCAATCTGGGAAGTCCAAGTCCTGACACACACTCATCTCCAACCGAAAGAACACTGTCTCACTCTAGTAGTAACAGCAGTGTAAGTTTTTCTTTGGGTCAATGGGAAATTAATGCTTTTTTTAGAATTTACAAAAATTAAATTTGTATTTTGATATCGGCGACAGTTTTTTTTCACTCAAATCTGAAATAATATTTCATTATTAATTTTATTATCTATTCCAAACAAACAACACACATTATTCAAATTCTCTTAATATCCTAACATTATACCCATACCCAGTACACAATCCACTACTTTCACGTATATCACTGCGTTCGGGGAATACTAATGGGAGGGTTTCTACGCATGCGGTCACATGTCTTCAAAACTATAATTATTATCGATACTAATCCCACTTCGACTATTTAGATTCATCTTTGGGCCTACTTTTTTTCACTTCGATCTTCACCTGAAAAAAACTTGAAAAACTGGTGATTCTCTCCTGCTGGGTTGCATTTGAATGGCTTCCATTTCAAAATTTTTGATTTATATTTTAAGTTCTCATTCCTCTTCTTCTTTGCTAGCTTATGTATAATATGCCATACAGCTTGATTACTTCCTACATCACTCATCATATTTTTTTAAATTCCTTCCTCTCTTCTGTGTTCTGTCTTTTCTCGGTCCTTCCCATCTTACCGATGGAAGGGACTAAAAGTTTTCTGTTTCCGTCCTGTAGCTTGTATTTTTGCACGTCACATACATTATTATGTTCCTTGAGCGTCAGTAGATATACTGCGTTTGCACGTTTATGTCTTGAATCTCGTTTTTTTCTCCCGCTACTCTCCGCATGGAAAGTCAAAATTATACGTAAATTTCAATGTTTTGTTTAAAAACTAATGCTAAATAAACTAAACATATAATTATTGTATTAACTTGTTAGTGTTCTTTGTATGTCTGAGCCGTGAATATACTTTATTGTAGAAAGGGTTGGCTGGCGCGTACGCTAAAATTTCGTTTGAGGGATCCAAGTCCAACGAGCAAATCCAGTACGAAGATGCAATGAGGAAAAATGCTTGGGAGCAGGGAAATATTGACTACTTGGGCAAAGATTCATTTGATAACATCTTGAAAAAAATACAAGCTTCAATGGCTCAAGCAAGTAAGGAGCTATTGTAAATTATTAATCATGTGTAATATGCTTATATTAAATTAAAAACGATAATAATATACTAATCAAAAGCTTGAGCATGATGCCAACATTTATTTTACATTACCAAGGTTTAGCTACTGAACCGAAGCCTCGTGCCAAATCACCTTCTCCGGGAAGAAAGCAACGTACTCCGACACCAACACGGACAGTGGAACCAGTCGCTGCCGCTGAGCCAGTAGTTGCTGCCCCTGAATCAGCTCCTGTCCCAGAGCCAGTTGCTGCTGTCGAGCAGCCAGCCGTGGTTGCTGAGCCAGTTGCTTCCCCTGAAGTCTCAGTCTCCGCTGCTGTCCCCGAGCCAGTTGCTCCAGTTGAACCGGCCGTTGCCCCTGAAACTCCAGCCCCAGCTGCTGTTGTCGAACCGGTCGTTGCCCCTGCTACTGTCCCAGAGCCAGTTGCTGTTGTTGAGCCAGTCGTTGCGTCTGAAGTCGCAGTCCCAGCTGTTGTTGTCGAGCCAATCGTTGCTCCTGCTACTGACCCAGAGCCAGTTGCTGTTGTCGAGCCAATCGCTGCCCCTGAATCTGCAGCCCCTGTTGCTGAACCAGTTGTTGCCCCTGAATCTGCTGTCCCAGAGCCAGTCGTTGTCCCTGAATCTGCAGCCCCTGTTGCTGCTCCAACGCCAGCTGCTGTTGCCCCTGAATCTTCTGTCCCAGAGCCAGTCGTTCCCCCCGTTGCTGTTGTCGAACCAGTCACTGCCCCGGAAGTTGTAACTCCCGCGGCTGCTCCAGAACCAGTTGCTGTTGTTGAGGCACCAGTTGTCGTTGCTGCTACCCCTCCTGTGGAGGCCTCTCCAGTGGTACAGACCACTCCTGCAGCAGTTGCTGATTCGGCAGCGGCTCCAGAACCTGTCGCAATTCCAGCGCAGACTCCAGCGGCTGCTCCCTCTGATCCACCAGCAGTAGTGACTCAAGCTCCTGCCACGCCTGCACCAGCAGAGCCAGCTCCACAAGTGCCAAAACCGTCAGCACCAGTCGCAGCTGCTCCTAAGCCTTCGGCTCCGGTTCCGGCTCCGGTCACTCAGCCAGAGCCAGTTGCTAAAACCATTACCCCTCCTACCCCAGCAGCACCTCAACCAAAAGTCTCAGCTCCAGCTGCAGCTCCAAAAGTGAAAGAAGTACCTAAACAAGCAGCTCCTCCTCAGCCAAAAACTCAAGCTCCCCCTGCACCACCCTCAAAATCCGCAGATGAAATCGAAGAAGCGCGTTTAGCTCTGGAGCGTCAAGCCATCGAAAAGAAATTGGCGGAGCAAAAATTAGTTGCTGAACAAAAACTGGAACAAGAGAAACAGCGAGTAGCCGCGGCTGCGACTGCAGCTCAAGCTGCACAGGCAGCCATTGTTGCTGAAGCTGCTCTAGCCTCCGAATCTGCTCCCCAAGTAGAGCCTCAACAACAAGAAACACCACTCCCAAAGGCTCCTCCACGAGGCAAAGGAAAAGGTAAAAAGTAACAAAGCTGTGACATACTGTTATTCTGAATACAATCATACATAGATACTTACATATTTACCCTACGTAAAAATACAAAAAATGAGAAGGTTGAACGTTTGCAAGTCAAAATAAGTTCTCGGATCTGATCATGCCAAAACTCATGACAATATTTAGCATTAGTATCTCAGATACCTCCAGTGAATCTATCAGTTATTAGTTTTTGAGCTTTACCGTAAGATACTAGATTTATAGTTTATGCGTTAAAAATATCAAGAGATTATTAATTAATATTCTTATCAACGTGTGTTTTTTCCTTTTTTGTGTTTTTTGCATGCTTTGCTAACCCAAAATGATTGAAATCGAAATCGAAACCGGCTTCCCTACTCACTACTACTCACTCCTTTGCTGTGTTGGTGGTTTATGGTTGTATCGGGTTGCGATTCCTCCAAAAATATAATTCTTCCTGATGGTCCTTGGTCCCTTGTTGTCAAAATAAATCTCAACAAACAAAAATCGCTTCATCTCATTCACACACACACATCTTATCTCACTCCAATTTACATGATAATTTCTACCTTGCTGTGCTGGCCTTGGCGAAAGAAAATCTGCTCATACGATTTCTTTCACTACTTTAAAACTGACAATCAAATTAAAACTGAATCTCTCTGTACAATCTCTATAAACAAAAAACATACAAAAAATAACCGAACTCACCGATGTAATATATACTCTGTACCTATACATAACACGTAATCATAACAATATTAATAATAATATTATATAATATATATAAATAGCCTCAAAATCTAAAAAAAAGCGTGGGGCAAACAAAACTCACAATCAGACGACGACGACAGAGACACAAAATAATAAACCAGAGAACGTGACACAGTCAAAATCCCAGGAACAGAAAATATCCAAAACTAATTTTTCTAATAATTCCAAATCAAATAATAGTAATTCTCACACTAAAACAAAAACATCAAATGATATTCCCAGTAAAATTGGTTATGGACTCACTCTAGGCTGTGCATTGGTGTTGGTTATTGCTATGGGTGCTCTTCTGCTCCCCTATAAATTCATGCCAAGATAGAAATATCTTTTGCGTTCTATAGTTATTAACGATCACTTAAACAAATTAATTCTTCAAAAACAATGTTAAGAACGATCCTATAGTGATATTAACTAACACAAGCCATATTATATTCTTCCAGGATATATGATCATATATATCCTGACTATATTTCACAAATTGCAATTAAGTAATTATTATTAATGTTCTTGTTCCTTTGTTTTTTTCTATTACATTATAAATTACATTCTGAACTGACATGATTGACTGTTCCACGTGACGGTGTGTTTTTCTTGGCTCGTAGGCCATGCCGTATAATATGCCTTTTGCGACATTATGAGTTCATATATATAGTCTATAATGTAGTTACTAGTTTACTGAACTTGTTGTCGTTGAAATGAGGAATCCCTTATTAAACTCTTGTTGGTTTTTTGCAATATTCGCAACAAAATAATGCAAATCCTAGTTTGAATTAACTGTTCTTAGTTAGAGTAGAGACATATATATGTCATCGTCACGTCCATGGACTCATTGCTCTTTATTGTCACGTTCCCCACTCACGAATTTTGTTTTCTTTCGAGTCAATTTTCACATTGTGATTTTTGTGTGCCAATTTCTATAATAATACATAATAATAATTATTGATTTGTTTTTCAAAGTAAAATATTTTTTTGTTTCAAATTAGATTGCATTATTATTGATATTAAGAGTGTAGCCAGTGAAAAAAATAAAACTTTAAATGAAAGTACCGTGTTACCGTAACCAAAATCAAGATGAGAAATTATTGGACTGATATAATTACATATTAATTACATGATGTAACATTATATGCCCAGCCATTAAGTATAATAATATACGTACATCAACTTAATCATAATCATATGGATGTACTATTAGGTTACAATTCGAACACAACTATATTGACATATTAACGGGAGTCAAGAGATATATCAAAATAAACCGTGTAACGAAAAATTGGAAATATTACCATGTCATTTTTATCTTCTTTGTGTCATCATTTATTTACACCAGATTCCTGGCTGGACCATTTTACATCCAAACGAGCTCTTCAGTTGCTTTCACTGCTTTAAAATTTTCATGTCATAGCTTGATTCATGTGCTCTTTCATATTATGTATTCTATAAATCCATAAAAATCTCTAGATGCAGCAAAAGTAAAACATGTATTCGTACTTATACCTTCATATCATAATATTATTCTAGAGATAAAGACAACTTTATTAAACTGAACTTGTCACTGTCCTCCAAGTAGGAATAGGATAACCCCAAGGACTCACTTCACTAATGACTAGTCAGTATACGTTTCTAAATATTGTTTTTCAGGGATTATGCCTGTTACTTAATATAGAGTTAGATAGTGAATGCCAACAGTTTAGTACGCATAACAAACCCGAGCTCCTGAATGCTGGGAAATCCAATAAGTAAGGGAATTCGTTAAAAATTTGAATGTAATTGTTATAGACTCCATTACAAATTACAATTTTCCTCTTACGAAACTAACTAGGGTGAGATTGCCCAATTTTGGCCGGCTGATTAAGTTCGTATTAGCAGTCTGTGGACAATCACCGATTCTAATTGCTCGGGAATTAGATTTAAATACCCTGATTTATTATTTTAATTACCAAGGAATTAGTTTTAAATCCCCGGCATTTACTTTTAAATGCTGTATCTTTCAAACCAG
>JAQFZE010004926.1:0-10735 GCA_034695245.1 Dicyrtomina saundersi | reverse complement strand
ATAATAAAAACAATTTTACTGAAGACAGATTTAATAATTTCATAGAAAAAAATAAACAAATTAGCAAAGACATTAATCTAAATAATCCTATAAACAATTTAGGTTTACAAGCTGTAGCCAAACTGTTTTTAAATGGTTTATGGGGTAAATTTGGTCAGACAGATTCATTTAAACATGTTAAAATTGTGTCAGAATATGCGAGTTCATTTAAATAAGAAGCAAATCATGATATTAAAATTAAAAATTTTACACCACTTACGAATACATCTGTATTAGTTGAATATAAAGAACAAGGAGATTTAATTCTATGTTTAAAAGATACAAACATATATATTGCTGCATTTACAACTGCAAACGCCAGATTAAGGTAATATGATGCTCTTGATAAACTAAAGGAAAAAGTTATTTATAACGATACAGATGGTGTGATTTGTGTTGATAACATATATTAACCTGTAGCATTCTAAACAGGTAAATATGTTAGTGAATAAGAAGATAAATATAAGAATGAAAAAATACGATCCTAAAGCACATGGTATAATAGATTTGGTTTCAACAGGACCTAAATCATATTCTTATAAGACAAATATAGTCAGCCCAGACGGCCAAGACGGCTTCAAGCCGTTTGTGGGTTAAACTGAATTTTAAAGGCTTGCACGTAATTACACAAATAGTGAAGAAGTTTACATGGAAAACATGCAGAAACGTGTATTAGGCTCTGTTGCAAAACTAACCACAAAACATGATATTTTTGTGAGAAATAAAGGTGTTATTAAAAAATTGGAAAATTAAGAACAATACTACAAACTCAAAGGAAATTTCAATAAAAGAGTCATGTGTCAATATGACCAAGATACACAAGGATTAGACACTGAACCTTTTTGTTATTGAATTTATTTTATTATAAATGGGTTCATGTATTACACATTTTTGCTTAAATAGTCTGTGTACTATTTTTTTAGAAGATAAAATTTTGAAATTAACAAATTTTGAAAATTTTAATTGTTTACAACATGAAAAATTAAAATTATTAAAAAATCAATTTTGAAGACTTGAATCACGTATTGATGCGCTTTCATTAAAAAATAAAGAACTTCATACATAAGTAATATCACAATATTTGTTCAGAATAAAAATCCAAAATTTAACTATAATAATCTATTTCCTAATTTATTTAGATCTTTGGTAATTGGTAGGAATAATTGTAATAAAAACTGCGTAGTTAATTAATTTTTATTACAGGAAGGAATATTAGACTTTAATATTCTAATTTAAGTAGGACACAGCCTGCAACAGGATACTTATCAATTATTATTTAAAGCATTTGGAAATAATCTATTTAGAGAACATGTGACTGCGTTTTTTAAGAATAAAAACCAAACATATAAAAAATGGTATTTGTTAATTTAAAGTAATGGAAAAAGTAAGTAAACGTTTGAATAAAAATCATGAAAATAAAATAAATAAAACAATATTTAACACTAAAGATGATATACCAGACCCAAAATAGGTTAATTCCAAGTTAAAAACTGTTATAGTTTTTGATAATGTAATAAATTGGAAGAATCAGGATATAATAAAAAAAATGCCTAATATTGTAAAACATATTTTACTTTATTATTGAAAGCGTGCATATTAAAACATCTGAATAAAAGCTGTCTTGACCAGCGATCGATACATCATTAGATCAGACACAGCGAGACTGCTTCTATGTAGGTTTTCTAACCTACACATATTATTACTACTTTATTTTACACCAATCTTCTCCTCTTGTTGTAAGTATACAACAACCCTTTTGTTTAATAAATTTATTTTATTATAAATGGGTGCATGTATTACACACTTGAATAATCAATGTACTATTGTTTTAGAAGATATCAGTACTAAATTAACAAATATTAAAAATGTAATTGCTTTACAAGATGAAAAATTGCAAATCTTGAAGAATCAAATGTCAAGACTTTAAACACGAAATAGTGCACATCTATTAAAAAATAAAGAACTCAACAAATGACGAATAAAATAGTATTTGTTGAGAATAAAAATCCACAACTTGAACATAGTTTCCTATTTCTTAATATATTTAGGTCTTATATTCTTTGTCAAAGTACCTCTAGTAAAAGCTGTGTAGTTATTAAATTAATATTGCATAAAGAGATATTGGACTATAATAATTTAATTTTAGTAGGAAATAGTCATAAACAAAATACATATCAAATAGTAATTAGAGCATTTAAAAATAATCTATCAAAAACCCACGTGGTTGTGTTATTTGAGAATAAAAATCACATAGAAAAAGATGGTGTTTTTGAATTTAAACTAATAGAAAAAGTAGACAAACGATTGAAAAATAATTATAAAAATAAAATAAATATAACAGTATTTATTACTAAGATGACATACCAGATCCCAAAGAAATTGATCATTGAGATTGATCAAATTGAAAATTATTATACTTCTTGATGATGTAATGAACCGGTAAAATCAGAATGTAATGAAAAGTTATTTTACAGTAAGTGGACATAATATTATATCTGTATTTTATTCAAGTCAGTCATATTTTGAATTGGATCAAAGATCTGTAAGAATGAATTTTAACTTTTTAATTTTATATATATTATCTAATAACCATATACAAAACTTACATAGTAATAGAATTTCACTTGATATAGATTTAGAAGAATTGATATTATTTTGTGAACAAGACTGGAAAAAGAATTATTTCTTTATAACTATTGATTTTACATCGACTGCTAGTAAAAAGCGATATAGACATAACCTAGACAATTTGTATATTTCTAGTAAATATCTGAAATAATTTTGTACAACATATTTATTTTAATTGTATCGATTTAATTGTTTTCTGTATTTTGTATTTTTTCATATCCAATATAATAACTCTCTGTGTTAATATCATCGCTTACTTGAAGTCTCATCGGTAAAGCATCTTTTAATGAATTATAATAATATTTAAAAAGTATAGGACCCCTTTTATATTTTTGAAAAACAGGTTCTAGAACAATATTAATTGCTATTTGTGCCTCTTATTCATCCTGTACAGATTAACTTGTTAACGCAAGATTTTCTAATAATTGATCGTTTCCTTCTATATATTCTTTCATTTTGTTGTACTGGTGTTGACCTATGTTTCTTAGGTGCTTATAATTAATATCAGCATCTTTTTTAAGTGAAGTTTATTCAATTAAGGTGAAATTAAATTTGTTTTCTACAGTTTTTGAGACATTTTGTTTAGATTTTATTAAATGTGCATAATTTTTTGTTGTTCTAATGTAAAAGTATTATCTCGTGTTTTTTCAATGATAAATTGCTCTCTTAATTTTTTATTATTTTCCATTTTTTTTTTCATTAGTCTTATTTGACGTTTAATTGTTCTGCTTCATTTATTTATATATGTTTATTTTATACATTATTTTTTCACCTAAAGGGTTTTTAAGGGTATGCTTATTTAGCCACATCTCGTTTTACACGTTCTTTGACTATATTCTGTTTTGCAAGCTTTCTTTTAAAAAGTTTTCTTTATTCAGAGTTTTTTATTTGTTCTGGTGTTTAATCAACTTGACTTTTAAAATTATCAAAATATCCTTTTCATTTTACTAAATCTCTTTTAATACTAGGGTCTTTCGTTTTTTTCGCTTCAATAATATATTCATATTTAAAATCTTCTTCTTCTGTTTTGTATGGCGTAATATCATTTGCATAATATGTTCCTTTAATTTCTTTTTTTTGATAGTCTACTAGTTCATAAGTTATTAGATCTGTAGGTAAAACTTTACTAATATACAGTATTTTTTCAGCAAATTAAGGTTTATACCCTCTATCAAATTTAGTTTCAAATGAATGTAATTTTACCCTTTGACTAGAGTTAAGTCTTTATAGAATTTTTAAATTATTATTACTTAACTCTCCTAATCTAGATTTTGAGCCATAAAAAAATAAATAAACTTGTTATTTATTTTCTGGTTTACTTGCTTTAATTGGTGTCATTTTAATACTACTATGCTTTGAATAATCATAATTTGTAATAAGATTTCGTAAAACATCAACCCATCTAGTTGTTCCTTGTTTAGTCATATATTTATACATTTGTTGTTGAATTGTTCTCGCAAATCTTCCAACAATCATTGCTTTTGTTTCATTTTTGGTTGTATACCAGGTAATATTATATTTTATAAAGAAATTAGTAGTCTTTTTACCACTGTATTACGTTTTTTAATCCTAATGAAGTGTTTTAGGCGACCAGAACAGTCTTAAATCGGCTATGTCTTCAAAGGCTTGTGTTCTGCTACGTGAAACTTTATTAGGTACACCTCCAAGGAATTTCGGTCTGTTAGAATATAATGCAGCTTTAAAACTATCTACTACTTTAAATGCATTTTTTGTTTTTTAAGGTATAGCCTATCCATGGTTAGAAAATGTATCAATTATAAAATTAATATATTTAAAGCCATCATTATCTTTAACCCATTTCTCAGGCATAAAAACTAAATTGGCTTGCCAAAAATATCTTTTACGTTTAATATTTTTTATTTTACTTAATTGCTTAGTATATATATCTTGTTTAGCTAGGTAATCTTTTTCTAGATGATTCATTTATTCCAACGAATCCAGTTATAAGGTTTTTATATACATAATCTAAAACTTTATATGATTTATTTATTATTTTTATCTAGCAAGATGTGATTACGTAGCTCTAGTTCATCTGGAGCGCTTTTACGTTCTTCACTGTCATACTGTCATAATTTATTATAATGTAATGGCTTAAAACCTAAACCCAGATATAATTTTGGTTTAATTACATTTTTAGTTACAACACGTTTAAATTTTTCACTTAATGTAAGTTTTTTAATTTCATCTATATCTTTAAGTAATTTTCTATCTTCTTAATGTCTATTATCCTAATCTTTGTTAATGTTATATGGTGAATCGTGATGCATTGCGGCTTTTTTAATTTTATTAACAGGTTTATCTCCTTTTGTTATTTTTTCTTGAAATTTAGTTCCTTGACCTAAATAGATACTACCTCGATAATGTACTTTTTCCATATATTTTTCAATTGTATTAACTATATTACTACTAATTTTAGACTAATTACCTTTGGTACTTATAAAAGAACACATTTGAGTATTTCACACTTTCATAAATACTTGTTTTTATGTTCCTTGCCAGTTTATCTATTCTTACTGTACGACCACATATACAAGTTTTTGGTACACTTTTCTTTTTCCTAGACACAAACTTTGCATATGGCTAGTAGACTTTTTTTAGATATCGCATGTTTTATAAATTCAGGTATTGGCTTTCCAATTTAACACGTTTTGCATGTCTAAGTAAAACACTCCATTATATAAGAACCAAAATAATAAATAAAAATATTACTCATTAATTACTGTACGTTTTTTATAAATATTTTATCTTCTATGTCTTGTAAGCTTATGAATTCTTACTGTTTGACCGCATTTACATGTTTAAGGCCTGCTTTGTTCTGCTTTAGAACACAATTTACATTTTGGTTTCAGAACTTTTTAGTTGTACAGTTTTTTATAAATTCCGTTGGTTGTTTTTTTTCGTTGCACCTCTTGCATTTTATATTTCCGCTGTCCATTTCATAAGAAAAAAATTTAAAATAAATTATTTTTTTAACTAAATACACAAGTGTTTTGTATTGTATCGTATTTAAAGGAAATCCAGTAACATGAAGCTACTGGAATTTTGCTAAGGCCACTGATAGGCCTATTGCAAAACGATCTTTTTTACTATAAACATGTCTTGATTTATAAAAGTTGCTTTTTTTATTAGTTATAAAGTATGCGTGAGCAAGAACGAGAAACTTTTGCACTAAACTTTCAATTTAATCTCTAAGCGTATACCTATTAAGTTACTATGACTATGCTCATGAGTTGCTAAGAATAGACAATTAAATCAGACTATAGTACTGGTATTTATCAACAGCAGAAGTCGTTAGTGGAATGCCAATTCATGAAATACCAGCACATAGTCTAACTTGCATGTAATTAAGCAAAGCCAATCAAAACTATTTACAAAAATACGAGAGATATTCTAGCGATTGCCAGTAGTGCTATTGGCTAGGGTCAACGTGCCCGAAAATACGTTGTGACAACTCCTAAATAGCTTCAGTAGAGCAGCAATGTGGCAAGCACTGCCTCTCCACTGAAGCTACATATCTTCTTACTTGTTAGTTCTACAATATTCAAAACAGCTCTGATATGTAGATACACGCTATATTAAATATCAAAAGTTGTCCAAGGTGAAGATAGGAGAAAATCGACAACTAAATTCCGACACGCTAAACCCGCAACCACTAGGTGCTTCGTGAACAGAGGAATCCAAGCCCAAAAACTCCAAAATAGAAATAAAACGCCTTCTGATAGTACTCAGGATAGCGAAAAGTACACAACTACCCTCGTCGAGTTCGAAACAAAAAATTACGCAAGTCTTAGTAACAATATTAAAAATCACCTTTAGTAGCCTTACTACGCTAGTCTTAGTAAGGCTACTTAGGGCGATTTTTGAGATTGTTGAAAATGTTACACAAACCAATAAAAACTGTGTAAAATTATTGATTTATTGACGTTTTATGCTGTTTATCAACAATTTTTTTGCCTACCTGGTTAAGTTGAGTACTATCAGTTAACCTAAATAGCTTGTCAAATTTGTGAGTTTAAAAAAATGATTTAGAATCAACAAATTTGAGATAATATTATTCGTTTCTTAAAGTTTTATGCTGTTTATTAGTTTAAGTAGTGCAACTTAAGTTAAGTAGCCTTTCAATTCTGTGGCTTTTAAAAACTGCCAAAAAACCAACAAATATAAAGTTAAATCATTGACTTCTTGATGTTTTTTGCTGTTTTTGGAAAACTGTTTTTCCTACTTGAAAAAAGGGGCCATACTGACGTATCTAATACTGTTGCAAGCCTCCGCACCGTTTGCAGGTACAATAATTGTCATAAAAGGCCTAAACCAAACTTTTTGTCGCGGACATTTTTCTTTGTATACTAAATTTGTCACTTATGTTCACTGCAGACCATATTGCTGCAAATAAATTGTACAAATCTTTCACTACAGCGTTTGTTGTGGACAAGACATTTACACAAAATACAACTGATACAGAGCAGCAGCAGTGTCACAGGTTTTTGATAAGACTTTAGAACTGAAAATGTACTTTTTTATATTTAGTAAATGTTCAATAGCGTCGACAGTATGTTTTAAGAACAAGTTTTAATCAAACATAAAATTTAAGCGTTTATAAATTTAATATATCGGTACGAGCTCAACACAAACGTTGGCGCTTACAACAAGTATGTATTTTATTGTATTTTGCATGCAGGTACAAAATATATATATTTTAAATTGTATATTTGATTTAAATGTTTTTAAATTCTGTCTCTGAGAATAAGGTTCGTAGTGACGATGACTAGCTTGCATAAATATATTAAGCAATTTTAAATGAGCCCAAAACATGTAATAAAGTGGTTTTTTGTTGTTTGTTTCTTATGTTCAGGATAATGAAATGAAACCTGCATAGAGTTTTACTAAAATACATGCTGTCATTGCTGAGCACTCTTTACTTGCAAAAGATCTATTGAAAATTGATTTTGGAGTTTCAAAAATGCTTAAAAGGAAATTAAATGTGAAAGCAAATTCTGTAAATAGCAGCAGAGGCACCTATGTCAATATTGTGTTTAGTTTAACACGCAACAGGCTCTAATAGGCAAATTAGGTCGGAGCTATTAAGGTTCACATTTCTCTTTACAGAAAAAACGACATTGTAGTTGCGTTAACAGGACAAAGTTGTAAAATTTCAAGAATAAGGATTCATAAACTGGACCCTAAGACACAGAAGTATGTCTAAATGCATACTCTTCAACAGGTTGCTAGCTAGGCAATGGCGATTCACAGGTGGCAAATAATCATAATGTCATTATATTTTTTAAACACAAATTATGTTTGTACACTATCGTCTGGAGCGCATAGTAATTGTTAAGGTGTTTATTATTTTTTAGATCATAGGGAACAATTATACGAATTTGTTGTGTATTTTTAGACAGCAAAGAAATAAATGCGTGTACAAAATACTTTGCGTTGTCTTGGTTTGCGTCGTTTAAAAATCTTATGATTCAAAACAATTAAATAATTTTAGCTGAAAGACTTTCAAGTGTTTTTCGAAAGCGCAAACAAGAGTTACAATAGGAAGAGCAGGAAATATTGCAAGATAAACAAGTTAGTTTACGGCAAGCACTGTTTATGTTACAACCAATACCACTTTAAAACATTGAAAAAATTTAAAATTGACCTATTGCGTTAGTGATCTCCTACCTAACATACATTATAATAATTTAAAATGCAGATTCAAAAGTCTTTGCTAAATAAGTCATTTTAAAACATTTACAAAATCCTTAGTCTGCCTGTTGCATAGGTAATTTTACGACTTAATTATAACTTCAAATTTCCACAGCTAATCTACTAGGAGTCTCAGAGTAATATCTTCTAGAAGAGTCTTTCTATTGCATAAACGACCTTAACTTGACTCTAAATGTACATGTAAAAGACCTAAAGTCATATTTAAATGCAAAAATATGTTTTGTTCGATGTCAGTATTTTTAAATGCTTTAATATTCTGAGTCAACATATTTTATAGGTGATATTAGGCTATAATTACACTTTATTACTCTAGATCCAGATTCAAAAGCTTTTTCTATATGCTAACCAATTTTTGATAGATACATATGCTAATATAGATTTTTTTTCAAATTTTAAATTCATCTATGGCGTGAGTAGTGCAACGCCTTTAAAACATTTAAAAAATTATTATTATGTAGATTATGTAGATTTAAGATACTTAGACTTATATCTAGGTGCTAACAACTGCTTTGTTGATATAGTCGCTATCTTAAACCTTTAATAACTTTTGAACTGACCGGTTGCATTAGTTGCTTCACGGTATGTTTACAATTTTTAAATCTAGAAGCCTTTGAGTTCTATCTGCTTGCGGAAACATATTTTGTTATAAGTTTCGCTATTTTGCAAATTTTAAAGTTCTGAGTCTGACTTTTTTTCAAGTGATTTTGCGACTCAATTCAAATTTAAGAACTCTAAACGTATATTTAAATGTCATAAAATTTTATTTTTTTACTGAAAATAGTTTTTTTGTAATTTTTCCTATGCTTAACCCTATAAAAATTTTGATTCCATATATTACATAAGGGCACTAACGATTTGATTACAAATTATTTCTAAATTATATCTAAAAGCCCAACAATATCTTATAGCTTAAAACAATTTCATTACAAAATTTTTTTTAAGGTTTAAAATTATATGTTAACCTGTTTTATTCGTAATCTTTTGACGTCTATACAGTTTTAAATTGCAATTGCATATTTAAAGGCTCTTAAGACATATTAAAATGCAGAAATATGTTTTGTTAATATGATTGCCATGTTTAAACGATAAAACAGTTTTAAATACAACTGTTCTTGCAACAAACAAACAAGTTAATTTCTGACTTAATTAAAATTTAAAAATTTAAAAATCAGATTTCAAAGCTCTTAAGAGATAATATATCTATCACCGTCCAGCACAATGCCACACCGAAATTGTGTCAAAAAATTAAAATTATAGCTTGAACGATAGTTTAAATAGAGCTTTTCATCTATGGTAATATTATGTAGTCTAGTCGCGTAAGAAATTATAGAAATTGCGTGAAAGTTTTTCCGCCAATAGGATTCGAATTCCGAGCCCAGGAAAACCCGTCTGCATGTTTAACACCTAGCCTACTGTGGCAGTTGTTTTCTGTGGCTATTGTCGTTCCGTTGCTTGAGCTTAAGCTTTCAAATGCGGGAAGTTAAAACTAACCAGGAATGTCGCAACAGCGACAAAATTAATTCTCATTATTAATTAAAGTTTGATCAGATGTAACTTTGTACGCACCACTAACTATCCTAAAATTCCAAGACAGCAAAATTGCTAAGTTTTTCTACTATTTTTAGAGATATAAAACAACGAATAGTTAGCGGTGCGTCCAAAGAAAACAAATTTACAAGCTGGTACCCAATTGCATTGCTAAAACCCTAGGTAAACACGATTATTTGTTTACATTTTGAAAAAATTAAGTGTGTGCTAAACGGCCAAAAAAATATTCAATAACAAAAATTTACATCTTTTGACCATACATAGTGTTAAAAAATATTAAAGGTTTTAGGTTCACCCATGTATTACGAGATACTATATTCATGCATTCCACTAAAACTGAGGATCCTTACTTAAGGAAGTATAGGTCACTTGAAAAAACATATTTCGTTCACATGTGAGATATCGACCAGGTCTGGTGGGACGGTTTAATTCAGATCTTCTCAAGATTCATGTTAACCTGTGAAAAAAGTTTTTTAATATTCGCTATTAATAAAAAAAATTAAATTTCATGTGTTTCTGTTACACAAGTGGTTTTACGACTTAATTGCAATAAGAAAAATCTTTAGTCAGTATAATCACCCTAAGTAATATCTACTAGAAGTAACATGTGTTGTTAAATATTGTTATTTAAAAACTTATTGTACTTGTTGCATTAGTGACTATACGACGTAATTACAGTTTTTCACTTTAAATGCAGGTTACGAAGCCATTAAGGTATAACCTAATGCAATTTGGTTTGTAAAAATGGTCTCTATTTTTTTAATTTTAATACAGTCGAATCTCTGAA
>JAQFZE010004925.1:0-10737 GCA_034695245.1 Dicyrtomina saundersi | reverse complement strand
GTGTGCATACAATTTGAAACAAAAATTAGAAGAAAACGTTTAATAGCGTGAATTAAAAAAACATCACCTATATCAAACTTCATGCTAAAATGAAAAATTTTGAAATTATTTTGCATTCAGAAAACTGTAATTGTGGTACGTGTGCGGGTATACAAATTGTTTACGTTTTTTTAAAAATACTATCGACCTTTTTTTTTTAAAGTGAAAAATTACGTTTTGACCTGGTTTTGGAAATAAAAATATTCTATTTGTTTTTTTTTTGTTTTATAAAGATTCCAAATTTTGTGGTAACTTATTAGTTTTTAGAATTTGTGAAGCAATTTACGCGCATCTTTTTTAAAAAGTTCATGTAAGTTTTTATCTCGTGTTTTTTAAAATTGAAAAATATTATGTTTAATTCCTTTAACATACAAAGAACGCTATTTTGACGTACACACATTTGTAGATTGTGCTTTTTATAAAGCCAAAAATGAATATGTGACATTTTGATTTTTCTGACGATATGTATGTATGACTGCAGATATTAGAACAAACGTAATGTTATTTGTATTATTATTACACTTCTGTCCACAACATGCCTATAACGTCCAGATTTCACAGAACTTAAAGTTCGATTTCACAATCAATAAATTAGCTTTAAAATTTGTGCATAAAAGTGCTATGTACGCTGCTTAGAGAATTAGAAATAAAGCTTAGGAACAAATATTAAAAAAGACGCAGAATAAATTGGGTTCCTTTCAGGTATTCAGGGTTGAAGTAAAAATCCAACTGGCTGTTTTATGAACAATTATTACTGTTCCTTGTTTAGTTAAGAAGAAACGCTATGAATGTAATGATATTTGCCAATTGCGAAAGTGCAATTTAAGAAACGATTTAAGGAGTACAAATACTTGCTTAAGGATTTATTTAGACATATTTGAAAATATATTTTTAGTAACTTATAGAGTCTGCAAAGACTAAGGATGACTATTGCCAGCTTTAAATTATAATTTATGCTAGGATTATTAAAAAATCATGAGTGGATGCGTAAAAATGTTTATTAAGAGTATTAAATAAATAAAACAGGTTCTGTTCACATGTTTTTAAAAATTGCAAGATTTTCTTTTGAAATGTTTTTTTTAAATGTGCAAAATGTAATTATTATTTGTGAAAAGTTCAAAATATTGTATTCACATGTTTCGGAAAGGTCAAAAATATTTTGTCATTATTTCTAAAAAGTGCACAATTGTGTATTCCAATATATTTTTAAACCGTGCTAATTGTTGGATTCATATAGCAATTACAAGTTTTGTTTCCTGTTTTCAAACTAATAGCTATGTTGATGACCTTATGATAATACAATACTGTGTGCATATAATTAATTAATACTGTGAAATGTATGCAAGTTTACCGTATGACACAACAAACACAAACACACGAACCATATACACGGTTTTAAATTTCTAACTTTACCAAACAATATAACAAGGTATTCTTAAGTCATAAAACGCTCTATTACATTAAATTTACAAGTAAGTCTGCTAGAATCACGTGTACATTTACATTGCTAATTTAAACTAATTTCTAGCTTTAACATTCCAGTAATAGTTAAAATATTATCGCCATCACTTTTACTACTAATTATATATTGAATTTTTCTTTATACGAGCTACATTGCCAAATTAAATCTTCTAAAAGGATCATTTACAATTTGTGCACAGCTTCTTGAAACAATCCGAGCAGTCCAAGTCAAATTCCGATAAAAAAACAGTAAAACGCGAAGGCAATCATAGAATCGTTCAAGGGAAGAGGTTCAGCTACCTCTGCTGTGCTATCACTTTGCCTTTTAAATTTTGGTACATTTCTGTACATTAAATCTAAATGTTGTTGTTCGTTCCAAAAGTTTGCAGCAAAGCTCATATCTGGCCAGAACTTCACTATCCAAGTATCATAAATTCAAACGAAGGTTTGAAATACCATGTCCACGTTGACTAAGTAAAACTGCCATACTAGAGGATACGCCATAAACGTTTCGTTGACTAGATGTAAAGATTTTTGATAAACATGCCACAGTAGCTTTGAATATATCGGAAAGTTATATTTATTAACAAAAATGCTCAACTGATCTGTTTTCATTATTTTTTGGTACTCTTTTGCAGAATTTGTTTCCAAAAAACTGATATGGTGCTCAAGCAACTAGAGCCTTTCAAGAGTCCCGCCTGGAATATAATTAGCTGAAGTATCTTCATATTGTTGCAGCAATTTGCAGATATCTTCCTTGATACACCAACAAAAAATACTATAGTTCTAAGAAATTAAATTCTCAAGACTTTTGGTCGTCGTTACTAGCGTTGGAGCAAGGCGGTAGCTCTGCTAGTGGGATCTAAAAATGATACTGATTACAATCGCTCCAAGCACCCACAAGGTGTAGAAACGAATGTTGCCTGTGCTAAGACGCCCTAAAAGCGTTGCAGTTTGCAAGGCAAACGGGGCCAATGTGAGTTCCACTGCAGTTGAGAAACGTACGCTGTCCAGGCTGGTTTTTATGAGAAGGTAAAAGAGCACAGCTCTGACCCAAAAAATAGTCCAAACCTGAGAGTCAAACGGAAGGACAAGGTTATACAAACTTGATCAATGTTGACCTTCCGCGTCGATTTGTGCGCTAGTTTGTGTAGCGTAGAGTAAACTTTCACCGCCCTCTACAACTTGTTGGGATTGTATGTATTTGCTGTAGTAAAAACCACTTGTGAACCCGATGATGCCTTTTCTACAATTTTCTCAATGAGAAACTTTATTTTGTCTCCCTTTGAGAGTAAAATTAAGGTGGCGACCAAGAATCTGCGGAATTTGGATGATTGAAAATTTTGCGTTATGGCGTAAATACGTTTTTACGGCATTAAGCTCTTTGGTTTTCTGCATTTGACGTAGACTGTGTGTGTTCATATTGCCGTTATAGACTACGACTGAGGACTGATGGAAATTAGATCGGAGCTCCTTGAGCTTCTAAACAATTGTTTTGTATGATGTAGAGATGTTGTTTAGAAAGTCGTTGTAGAGTGGTTTTGGACACACACGCTGCCTCCTACTGCATTGTAGCTCAATTCTGGAAAGATTGATTTCCTGGAACTAAGAAAGAGTTATGTTTCCAGTACTCAACTCAATCAAAATACAATTAGGGGTTTTTGGCAAACTTCGTTTTTTTCATACCTAAAGTTTTGAAATTTAAAGGACTTGGGCTTGATAACTATCATAATGTCTACGTTTTCCTGGATGTTGTTTAGTATTCGATGACTCAAATATTCATTTGATAGAAGAAAGGAGTCTATCATTCTAAGTTTGGTCGTCTGTTTTTGGGGCAAGCACGGAACAACTATGTTAACGTAACAAATCCCCTCATGGTACCTTAAATGTTGTGACATTCGGCTCAGTTTTTATTTCTTCAATTTTTTGTAAATTTAAACAATTAAATTAGGGCGACGCGTAGTTACACTGAACATACTCTGGAGATTGAAACTAAACTGTTGGCCTGGATTTTCAACCATTAGAAGTAATTAGAACAAGTTGACAGTTTTTTAGGGGGTGTAATGCATCCAGCAAAACAAGCTGCTGCTTCTGTTTTATGAAACAGCGTTGGAGTTGTGGATAATATTTAAATTCGGAGAGAAAGAAAATAACAGTAATCCAAATGATAGTTGGAGGATAGACTTTTATTTTGCTCTAAGTCAGTGAATTATGAAAATTTGTTTGCTTGAAATTAAATGGTTCAATAGCGTTGACGACGCACGACAAGTATAAGTACAACTTTAGACGCTTTCTTGTTTGGCAATTGCGTTATTTCAACCGTTATGTTTAAAGGTGCTTTAAATAGGGAGTGCGTGCCGCGAAGCAGAACGCGATTGTTTAATACAGTGAAATGTATTCTGCAGTGTTTTGTGTAGCTCTAAAAAATAAACATACGGGCCTAATAGGAGCGCTCAGGAATTTTTATAAGGCTGGCGCAAAATATATAGTTAAATTAGCATACGCAAAATAGTCAAATCCCTAATGTATTCATTCGTTTACGTTTGAACAGTCTCATAACATCAATGTAAACTCTAGTCTTTTATTTAATGAGATACATTTAACATGGTGTAATATTTATTTAAAGGGAAAATTAAAATGTTGTGGGTTAATAAATCTTAACATTTTCCTTCTCCATTTCATAATTAAACTTTTCGGTCAGCATCAAAAGTGTTTGAAGTTTGCATAATTCATCAAGTATCACTGCATCTGGTATCCCCAAAACTCACGAATCCTGAATTTTTCAAACCAACTTAAACATTCATACTCAAATATTTAATTTATTTACGTGATTGAATTAATGTTTAAAACAAGTGTGTTACTTATGAGCAAAGTCCATTTCTGGAATTAAAAAAATCCAAAAATTAAAAACAAATAAAATTTGTTTAGGCGATTTAATCATGCAAATTGTAATTTGTGAAAGGCATTTTATTATTTAAAACTATTGAGCTATATCATACCCATTCATAGGAGCGCCTTCACAGGTTAAGCCACTGCAGCACGGTTTTACAGGAACACTGGCACTTGAGGATTGAGTTGCACATCCACATCTTGCTAATAAGCACTGTTAAAAACGAAATTCCAAATAATTATAAAATTTTTGGAAATGCAAGCATTTTAACTATATAGTTAGCTAAGTAATGAATTAAAATTGCATTACAAAAGATTGCATTTTTAGAATAGAATATGTCTTACTGATGATATCACGCAATTTTTCTGACAAAAGACAATTTCAATAAATCCGGTTGCTGCAAATAAGAGCGACAAAACCACAAAGTATCGACAGTGTAATGAAGTCATTTTTTGATAGAGTACTAAATGACTTTTGCTTTTTTCAAGAAACCGACAAATTGTACTCAGAATTTTCAGTCTTTACTTAACATACTACACCTGTTTTAGATTCACGACCAATTAAATAGCAAAAATAAAAAAAAAGAAAAAGAAAGAAAAATAGGCTGTTACCTACGTGAAGGTTAAATTGGCATTGTGGTAGATATTAAATATTCTGCGTTGAGTTTGCAGGAAAGTGAAATGATGCTGAAATGACTGCACAATATAATAATGCACTTTGCTAGGCACTGTTCATACATGAAGTCACGGGTAGAGTCAATGCGTAAACTATTATATTGATGCTCGCCCATGTTAAAGATATGCATTTACGCAATTTTAAAGTGATGAAATGGAGATAAGTTCAAAGAGAGTGGAAGTTTGAATGAAATCATTTATTAACCATCCCTCATTAATTAAGTTCTGCCTGAGCAAAACTCAAACAAAGCTGAAACGGCAACATTAAGTTATTGATGACACGAGAATACTTTAATAATTAAATAGGATGTTTACGTTTAAAAATTAAATAAACAAAAGAGCTTGCAACTCAAATAGACTGTTCATGGTGACAGGTTTAGTAAGTATTTTAATCTACTTGGAAAGAACATTGCCAAATTATTTAAATAATTTTCTCTCACACAAACGGATGGAGTAATGTCTTTTGTTTTAAATTGCATTTTTGCATATCTGATTCTGCAAAGTTTGTAAAAACCCATATTCACCTTATGTAGAAATTTATAGTTTGTTCCTTCACAAGTAAAGTGTCAGTTTATGCATAAAATTCGTGAAGAGAATTGACTGCTTTTCCTGCAAAATTGCTTGTGCAGTTCAGATTATGCACAAATAATATACAGACGTAGCAACTTTTGACTGCTTTTCCTGCAAATTATATTATGCATAATTTTTTATGCACAGTATTATACGCTAAAGTATAAATACGAGTCAAAATAAATACCTTCGTTCTAGTCTTGAACCCACGAACTTTGTAGATTATATTGTTGCCTTATCCTCTACGCCACATGTTGTGGGTTATAAATTTAAGGAACATCATTCGTATACTTATACAATTCCACATTGATTTTATATATTTAAAATTATATAATATGTTAATTTGATTTATCACTTTCATATAAGGTCAATCAGCTCGTGGGTCAGCACATTAAAAAACTGAATAATAAAAGATTTGCTGTTTTCCCTAATAAGACATTTTGCTACAAAAAATCTCAAATGTGCTAAACTTGTAAATGTAGGTATACTAGTTTACAGCTATACGAAAGGCCAAGGATCAAAAGTCATGTCCAATTTTGAATAAAACTGTCTGCATAGATATGTATGCATAAGCTGACATGCATACCATTTTATGCATATAAACCAGTGATACAAGATTTGTGCAATATTTAATAAAAATATCATGCACACTGTTTAGTGCATTAGGCCTTTGCACAATAGATCATGCAAATATTCTTGTATGCATACCATTTTATGCATATAAACCTGGGACGAAAGATTTGTGCAAAGTTTAATAAAAAAATCATTCCTACTGTTTAGTGCATTAAACCTGTGCACAACAGATCATGCAAATAATCTCGTATGCATAACAAGACACAATATGTCATGCAAAAACTATTCTGCATATGCAGTTATGTCGTACTGTGCGTAAGACGACACTATGTTTTTTACACAGGATATTCCTTTTGTGAGCCAAAACACAAGTTTTTTTAGTCTTTATTTCAACTTCTGAAGGTGCAAAAATTTTAGGAATCTTGCAATCAAGACTTTGAAAAGCCTTGAAATATTCAAGACTGTCTTTTTAAATTACAAATAATACAAAACAGATTTAAAAAAAAAATAAGTGTGCATAAAGAGGCGATAGTAAAATTGAAAAGTTTCATATGTTGACTGAAGAACTTATATCACCCATATCAAATGTGATAGTAAATTGCTAATTAAGGCATAGAGCAAAATATTCTACATGTATTTATGTTTTTTTAAATGCAAAAATACTCTATTTGCTATTTGCTTTTAGGAGTTTCAAAAAATATACTGCATAATAATTAACTTAATTTTTGAAAGGTGGAAATTACATTTTTACCTGTTTTTTGAAATGTGCGCAATATTTTATTTGCTTGTTTTTTAAATGTTCCAAATGTTTGTGTTTACATGTTTTAAAAAATTGTTAAATAATTTAAGTGCATATTTTTCTCATATATCCAATTAGTTAAAATACAATTTGAGCCAAAAATGACAACTATTTCTAACATTGATGATTGTTCGCGGAACAAATTTTTTTTCCGTAATTTTTTCACTCTTGCAATAATTGTAGCTAGGTCATAATATATTCAAATACAAAAAATTAAAATCCCGTAATGAAATTAATACATAGCTACGGTTTTAAACGTTCTTTTTACGTCACTACTTTTCACAGCTGCCAAGTCTGGAATTAAAAAATAATTTCATAATCAAAACAAGGTTACTACAAACCTCATTTTTAAAAAAACTAGACCTAATTCTCTATTGTGACGTATATCAGTACAAGCAAATAGGTATTTTAAAACGTAATACTCACCCAGAAGCTGGCATCGACTTCGAGTCCAAACATCGTAAACCTTTGCAGCAGGATTGCGTTGGAGCAGCAAATATTTTCAAATTTGAGCATTGACATTTTTCCTTTGAGCACTGTTTATAGACAATTTCAAGAAATATATCATAAATGACAAATACAACATGTTCGTTTTTAATTTTAGTTTGAACGTAAATCTATACTAAAATATAAAGATAAAGCGTGTAATTCTGTGACTGAGAAATTAATATCACCCATTTCATAATGAATGCTACAATTCTAAATAGGGCATTTCAAAAAAGTTTAAGTAAGATGCACGTTGGACTGTGCAATACATAAATTACTTGGTATTTTAAATTGTGCAAAATATTCTATGTATAATTAAACTTTTTTTTAAAAGGTGCAAATTACATTTATACATACATGTTTTTGAAATAAGTAAAATTGTGTTAACTTGTTTTCTCAAAGTGCAAAATATTCTATATTTCCTTGTTTTTTAAAGGTTCAAAATGTTGTGTTTAAATGTTTTGAAAAACTGTAATAAGTCAATTTGAAGTGCCCGTTTTTTTTAAAATGCGAAACGTTTCAATTACTTGTTTAAAAAGGGTGCAAAACTACCAATTACGTATTTCAAGAAAGTGCAAAAAGTTCCAATTACGTATTTAAAACAACTGCAAAACGTACGAATTACGTGTTTTAAATATTGTGAAAAGTTCCAATTATGTGTTTAAAAAAAGTGCAAAAAGTTCCAATTACGTATTTTAGAAAACTGTAAAAAGTTTAAATTACGTGTTTTAAAAAATTGCCTAATACTAAATTTTAGTAAATTGACTTGATGAAAATGTTATTTTAATGCAGTTGTATATTAGATAGTGTCTTTTGCTATTGACTCAAAATAGATACGTGACACTGTGATTATTCTGTGAATATTCATAATACAGTATGTATAACTATACATAGATATTAAAACACACTTGAACGACAAAGTCAATGTAATAATTTTAAATGTAACTTACAAAATGGCAGGAGCTGAAAATCAAAAACATTTATACAAAAATAAATTTAAAATCTCGAAAAATATCACTTTATAATTAATCTATGAATTTAATTGACCAAAAATATAGAAATAAATGTAAATAACAAAAAACAAAACAAACTTTCATGCAAATAATCACATACCTTGGTAGTCCAGGGGCCAAATGTGAGCAAAAACAAGGGCTTGGACAATCATTTTTTTCAATATTATTACATGGTTGTCCACTACATGGCTATAAAATTCGAAATGTTACAAAATTAAAAGATTCATTCATTTATGGCTTTAAAATG
This sequence comes from Dicyrtomina saundersi, assembly GCA_034695245.1. Lineage (NCBI taxonomy): Eukaryota > Metazoa > Arthropoda > Collembola > Symphypleona > Dicyrtomidae > Dicyrtomina > Dicyrtomina saundersi. Next base: position 1,985 of record JAQFZE010004925.1, on the reverse strand, counting down.
TAAATTAGATACGTGACTAAAATATAAAATAATGATGACTTACTGGTTTAGCGCAATTCGGTTTTTGTGCACCCGCACTTAAAACAATCGTGATAAATGCCGCCAGATAAAACAGAGCAACAAAGTTGCAAAAAATAAATTTTCCCATTTTCGAATATCTTTTTCTTTACCTACAGAATATGTCAAAATTTAATTCAAGTCTACTATTGTAATTGCTACGTTCAAAAAATGCTATACACTTCGTACAGAATCAGAAATGAAACAACTCACAAGTCAAAAGCAGAATTATCTTGGTTCTCTTCGGTGTAAAAGATGAAGTGCAAATGGCTTTTTTATAACAAACAATTATTGCAGATATGTGATTCAGTTTGTAAGAAGAAATTATATATATCTCTATTTGCCCAATGCAATGATGCAATAGGCAGTGGAATTGAAGGCGTAGTAGAAATATTTGCTGAAGTGTTTAAAAATACTGCAAGATCCAATTTGAAAAAAAGTTGCGCAATTGCAGAATCAAATCGAGCCATTTCCAGTTTAAGCAGATAGTAAAATGAGCCTGTTTTTGAAATTTTTAAAATTTGCAAAACATTTTATATTTATGGTTTTTAAATGTAAGAAATATTTTTATACTTGTTTTTAAATAGTGCAAAATATTCTATTTACTAATTTTGCACGTGTGCAAAACATTATGTCTACTTTTTCTGTGAATATTGTAAAATGTTTGATGTACATTTTCTTGAAAAAAGAAAAATTATTCTCTTTGAATGTTTTGGAAATGTGCAAAATATTCTATTTACACGTTTTTGAAAGGTAGAAAATGTTATAAGTACATATTTTTAAAAGGTTTAAAATGTTTTATTTACTTTTTTTTAAAGTGCAAAATGATTTATTTTATGTTCTTCAGCCGTGTAAATTGATGGATTTACATACTGTTTGTATAATGACATTTAAAGTTTATTGTGGATGTTGCATTTTGATTTTGTCATAAAATAAATGTGGTTTAATTCGATACTTCAATATATGTAGAATACTAATGATAAAAGAGTACAGTTAATAGAATTCAAATTGCAATCTGCTCTACTTAAACAAAGCTTACGTAAACTTTAAAATTAATCTTACAAGTCATTATTATATGCAAAATTCTTGTTTATAGCAAACAAACAAGCGGATGCAGTGATTGTAAAATGTAAAAAATCAATTTAGAAAAAAATCTAAAATGAATTAAACATCCGTTGTTATTCTTAAAACAATTTAAAATAATACCTGACATGTTTCCTGTGAAGAAATTTGATTTAAAGAATATTTCATTACGTGGTTTTTTTTTGGATATCAAAAGTATTTAGTATATGATTACATATTGCCGTGAATATGCAATGCTTAGGCTACTGATGACATGTCTCATGTTGAAAATACTTATTTACGCAATGAATAAGCTGATGACAAGGGTGTCAAACAGTCATAAAAATAAGTATTTGTTGAAGACGTCATTTATCGACGACCTCCTTTAATTTAATAAAGTTTGCACAATGATGGAAATTGTAACAAATTATGTTTCACAAAAAGTGGATTTGCGTTGCCCCAAACGAATTATACATCCTTAGGGATACAGAGATCGACCACAAATGCCGCCATACAAATTTTACTATTTTAGGAACCCCCACAGTCATTAGTTCAGAAATAAGGTTGGCATATATCCTTAACACAGGATGTTACTAGTATGCATGCAAGGATCGTCCATATATGACGTATTTTTAAGTAATGCAAAATGTTCTATTAACCTGTTTTTTAAATAGTGCGAAATGTATTATTTACTCGTTTTTCAAATAGTTTAAAAATTTTCTATTTATTCGTTTTTCAAGTAGTGCAAAATGTTTTATTTACATGTTTTTTAAAGTTTAAAAATGTTCTAATAACTTGTTTGCAAGCAGGCGTGCTTGGGTGAGCGGTTAGTACTGCAGACTGTAACGAAATTTACAGTCTCAGAC